>MU733583.1:21374-63205 GCA_026770625.1 Nicotiana glauca
GCTATTATTGTGTGTTTTAAATTGGGACTACGGGACGACATCCCGGGAGATCCCCCTGTACTTGTTATGTTCTGGACTGAGGGTGCGGGATACCAAGAGATCCCTAGCACATGTAAATGTAAGTTTTGAGGATACCAAGAGATCCCTGGCACATGTAAATGTTGGTTTTGCGGATATGAAGAGATCCTCAGGATACCAAGCGATCCCTCGTGTGTATGATGAGGATACCAAGAGATCCTCGGGATACCAAGATATCCCTCGTGTATATGATGAGGATACCAAGAGATCCTCGGGATGCCAAGAGATCCCCGACTATTATTTCCTGTTGTGAGCAGTATTCCTTATATTATTTTGTTTCTGTTGTTCTATTGCTGCTTTCCTTATTTATCCTATTTAGATTTTTGCTGTAGACTTTATCTATACTGTTTTCCTTATCCTATCATATATTATGTTTATCTCAGTAGGTCCCTGATATTCCTCGTCACTACCCAACCGAGATTAGGCTTGGCACTTACTGAGTACTGCTGCTGTGTACTCATGCCCTTTCTGCACATGTTTTTCATGTGCAGATCCAGGTACCTCTGCCCAGGCATATCATCCTCGAGGCGGGGAGATCTAGCAGAGATTTCGATGTACATCTGCCGCGTCCGCAGACCTAGAGTCTCTTTCTTATTCTAGCTTTAGCAGTTAGTTTTCTCCTTTTCGTACTGTTGGTTTTTGACATTCTTGAGTTAGAGGTATGTATTTACTTTCCGTTAGCCTGTGCTCCCATGAGTTTTCGGGTTTTGGGGTGATATTGTAGACTTCCGCATTTTTGAGTTGTATATGTCGAGCGACATTTATATACAGTCTTGTTTTAGTTGTTCAGTTTTTAATTAATTATTCTGCAAGCTATGTTGCTTTTTTTCTGCATTGTTAGGCTTACCTAGTTATAAGGACTAGGTGCCATCACGACATGTTCACGGAGGGAGAACTTGGGTCATGACAAGTTTGTATCAGAGCTCTAGGTTCATAGGAGTCACGAAACACAGGCTGGTTTATTAGAGTCTCGCTAATCGGTATGGAGACGTCTGTACTTATCTACGAGAGGCTATGTAACTGTTAGGAAAAGTTTTCACTTCATTTGATATCCTTGTCGTGCGACATCTTGAAATCAACAATTCTAAACTTCTATCTTCTATTCTCTCACAGATGGTGAGGACACGTGCTACTCGAGATGATCAGGCACCCGCGCCCCCTACTGCAGCTGTCAGAGGCTGGGGCCGGAGTAGAGGTAGAGGATGCGCACGTGGTGCAGCCAGAGCACCTGCGCGAACTGCCGACGACGCACCACCAGTAGATCCAGCCGGAGCCCAAGCACCTGGAACGCCTACTACTTCTACTACTACTCCAGATCTTCAGGAGACTTTGGCTTAGTTCATGAATATGTACACCACCTTGGCTCAGGCAGGGTTGCTTTCCCTTGCTACAGCAACATCTCAGGCTGGGGGAGGAGCACAGACTCCTGCCATCCGCACTCTTGAGCTGCGAGTGCATGTCGAGGAGGTTCCCAAAATTATTCCCGCACCGCCTGCAGTGGCCGTTCAACCCGAGGACAGGGCAGCGACTTCTCAGGATGAGAAGCTGAGGCTTGAGAGGTTCAAGAAGTACAAGACTCCTGTATTCAGTGGATTAGCATCAGACGATGCTTTGGTATTTCTAGAGGAGTGTCACTGTATTCTTCGCACTATGGGCATAGTAAAGTCCAGCGGGGTTTCCTTCACTGCCTTCCAACTTCAGGGGCCGCCTATGATTAGTGGCGTACTTATGAGATAGACAGTCCAGCCGAGGCTGCCTCACTGACCTGGACCCAGTTCTCAGATATGTTCATGAGAGAGTTTGTCCCTCAGTCTTAGGGATGCATGGCACACAGAGTTTGAGCATTTGCGCCAGGGTACTATGACCGTTTCGGAGTATGTTATCCGCTATACCAACTTGGCCAGGCATGTCCCGGCCTTGGTTGCCACAGTCCGTGAGAGAGTTTGCAGGTTCATTGAGGGTCTTGTCCCACCCATCAGATCTAGCATGGCTCGAGAGTTAGAGATAAACATCCTTTATCAGCAGGTAGTGAGCATTGCTAGGAGGATCGAGGGTATGCTTGCCAGGGAGTGAGTGAAGAGGCAGGCAAAAAGGTCTCGAGAGTCGGGTCACAACTCTGGTGCCCGTACCCCAGCAGCAGGTCGTCATGGTAGGGGTTATATGGGTCACCCCGTTCATTTAGCTCTTCCAGCAGCCTGCAGTGCTCCAGCTCCGCCTATACCTCTGGAGCCTTACTATGCACCTCTAGTTTCTAGCGCGCCTCCTGTGTAGGGTGCTTTCAGAGGTCAGTCCAACAGATCTAGACCGAGCCAGTCATAGCCACTGCGCCCTCCCAGAGCTTTTTGAGTGTGGTGACACCCGCCATGTGGTGAGGGATTGCTCTAGACTTGGGAGGAGTACACCCCCACAGACTTCTCAGCCACAGCGTGCTCAGCAGAGTTCTTAGGCCATGATCACAGCTCCAGCTACTACCCCATCTACCCAACCGGCTCGGGGCAGAGGTCGGGGAGATAGAGGCCACCCTCGAGAGAGGGGCCGGGCCAGATATTATGTTATTCCTGCTCGTACCGAGGTTGTTGCCTCAGACTCCATCGTTATAGGTATTATACTGGTTTGTCACAAAGAGGCATCGGTTCTATTCGATCTGGGCTTTACTTATTCTTATGTTTCTTCTTACTTTACTCCGTATTTGGGTGTGCCTCGGGATTCTTTGAGTGCCCCTATTTATGTTCTACTCTTGTGGGGGATTCTCTTGTTGTGCATGTCTGGTTACTATTCATGGTTTTGAGACCAGAGCGGATTTATTGTTACTCAGTATGGTTGACATTGATATTATCTTGGGCATGGACTGGTTGTCGCCCCATTTTGCTATTCTTGATTGTCACGCCAAGACCGTGATGTTGGCTTTGCCAGGTATTCCGTGTGTTGAGTGGAGTGGCACTTTAGATCACACTCCCATTAGAGTTATCTCTTTTCTTAAAACTCAGCATATGGTTGAGAAGGGGTGTGCCGCGTATTTAGCTTATGTGAGAGATGTCAGTGTCGATACCCCTTTTGTTGATTCAGTCCCAGTGGTACGGGATTATCCCGATGTGTTTCCAGTTTATCTTCTGGGCATGCCTCCTATTAAAGACATTGATTTTGGCATTGATTTGTTGTCGGTCACTCAGCCCATTTCCATCCCTCCGTACCGTATGGCTCCTCCTGAGTTGAAAGAGTTGAAGGATCAGTTGCAGGAATTGCTTGATAAGGGTTTTATTCGCCCCAGTATTTCACCGTGGGGTGCTCCTGTCTTGTTTGTGAAGAAAAAGGATGGTTCCATGCGTATGTGTATTGATTATCGCCAGTTGAACAATGTTACAATGAAGAACCGTTGTCCTTCGCCTCGTATTGAGGATCTGTTTGACCAGCTTCAGGGCGCACAGGTGTTTTCTAAGATTGACTTGCGCTCCGGTTACCATCAGTTGAAGATTCGGGAGCCAGATATCTCGAAGACTGCCTTCAGGAATCGATATAGCCATTACGAGTTCCTTGTTATGTTATTTGGGCTGACCAATGCCCCAGCATCTTTCATGCATTTGATGCACAGTGTGTTCAGGCCATATCTCGACTCGTTCGTCATTATTTTCATAGATGATATTCTTGTATACTCCCGGAGTCGAGAAGATCATGAGCAGCACCTGAGGACAGTGCTTCAGACCCTGAGAGAGAAGAAGTTATATGCAAAGTTCTCGAAGTGTGAATTTTGGTTGAATTCTGTGGCATTCTTAAGTCACGTGGTATCGAGTGAGGGCATTCGGGTGGATCAGAGGAAGATAGATGCCGTTCAAAGTTGGCCTAGGCCCTCCTCAACTACAGAAATTCGTAGTGTCCTTGGCTTAGCATGATACTACCGTCGTTTTATGGAGGGATTTTCATCGATTGTGGCCCCTATGAGTAGATTGACCCAGAAGGATGCCCCATTTCAGTGGACAGAGGTGTGTAAGGCGAGCTTTCAGAAGCTCAAGACAACTTTGACTATAGCCCCAATTTTGATGTTGCCTACCGGTTCGAGGTCTTATACTGTCTACTGTGATGCCTCGAGAGTTGGCCTCGGAGCGGTGTTGATGCAGGGCGGTAGGGTGATTGCCTACGCGTCCAGACAGTTGAAGATACATGAGAATAATTCCCCTGTACACGACCTTGAGCTAGCTACTATTGTTCATGCGTTAAAGATCTAGCATCATTATTTGTACGGTGTGCCTTGTGAGATCTATACTGACCATCAGAGTTTGCAGCTCTTGTTCAAGCAGAAGGATCTAAATATGCGTCAGAAGAGGTGGTTAGAGTTGCTGAAGGATTATGATATTACTCTTCTATATCACCAGAGCAAGGCCAATATGGTAGCGGATGCCTTGAGTCACCGGGCGGAGAGTTTGGGGAGTTTGGCATATTTACCAGCTTCAGAGAGGCCTATGGCGATGGATGTGCAGGCCTTAGCCAACCAGTTTGTGAGATTGGATCTTTCGGAGCCCAGTGGGGTTTTAGCTTGTGTGGTTTCCCAGTTTTCCTTATTTGATCGTGTCAGGGAGCGACAGTACGATGTACCTCATTTGCTTGTCCTTAAGGACAAGGTTCAGCGTGGTGATGCCAGAGATGTAACCATCAGAGATGACGGGGTATTGAGGATTCAGGGCCAGATTTGTGTGCCTAATGTTGATGAGCTTCGAGAGTTGATTTTAGCAGAGGCCCATAGTTCGTGATATTCCATACATCCAGGTGCCGCGAAGATGTATCAGGACTTGAGGCAGCACTATTGGTGGAGGCGGATGAAGAAAGATATAGCTGGTTATGTGTCTAGATGCCTCAACTTCCAGCAGGTGAAGTATGAGCACCAGCGACCGAGTGGGTTGCTTCAGCAGATAAAGATTCCGGAGTGGAAATGGGAGCGTATCACCATGGACTTTGTCTCTGGACTCCCACAGACCTTGAAGAAGTTTGATGCCATTTGGGTTATTATGGATCGGCTGACCAGGTCCGCTCACTTTATTCCTATGTGTACCATTTATTCATCGGAATGGTTGGCGGAGATTTATATTTGGGAGATCGTCCATCTGCATGGTATTCCAGTTTCTATCATTTAATAGAGGTACTCAGTTTACATCGCGGTTCTGGAGAGCTGTGCAGTAGGAGCTAGGTACTCGGGTGGAGCTGAGCACATCATTTCACCCCCAGGCGGACGGACAGTTCGAGCGCACCATTTAGATTCTCGAGGATATGCTCCATGTGTGTGTGATTGAGTTTGGAGGGTCTTGGGATCATTTCTTTCCATTGGCGGAGCTTGCTTACAACAATAGTTATCAGTCCAGCATTCAGATGGAACCGTATGAGGCTTTATATGGTAGAAGGTGTAGATCTCTGGTAGGCTAGTTTGAGCCGGGTGAGGCCAGGTATTGGGCACAGAGTTGGTTCAGGGTACATTGGAGAAGGTTAAGGTTATTCAGGATAGACTCCGTACAGCCTAGTCCAGAAAGAAGAGCTACGCGGACAGGAAGGTTCGTGATGTTTCATATATGGTTGGTGAGCAGGTTCTGCTTCGAGTTTCGCCTATGAAAGGCATCATGAGGTTTGGGAAGAAAGGGAAGTTGAGTCCGAGGTTTATTGGCCCTTTTGAGATTTTGAGGCGAGTTGGGGAGGTTGCTTATGAGCTTGCCTTACCTCCCAGCTTGGTCGGGGTTCATCCGGTATTTCATGTTTTGATGCTCTTGAGGTATCATGGTGACCCGTCGCACGTGTTGGATTTTAGTTCAGTCCAGTTGGACAAGGATTTATCCTATATTGAGGAGCCAGTGGCTATATTGGACAGGAAGATCAGAAAGTTGAGGTCAAAGAACATTCTTTCAGTAAAGGTTCAGTGGCGGGGTCAGCCGGCCGAGCAGGCGACCTGGGAGACCGAGCAGGATATGCACAGCAGTTACCCTCATCTTTTCACTACTTCAGGTATGTTCTCTATGCTCGTTTGAGGACGAACGAATGTTTAAGTGTAGGAGGATGTGACGACCCGGCCGGTCGTCTTAAGAATTAATGCCCCGATCCCCTATTAACTGCTTCCCCTAAGTTCATTTATGCTATTTTGGTTTGTCAGGACGTCTGGTGTTGGGTTTCGGAGAGTTTTGGGACACTTAGTCCCTAAATGAGAGCTTAAGAGTTGAAAAGAGGTCCGTAGTCGAAACAGTGTGAAGACGACCTCGGAATGAAAATCTGATGGTTCTGTTAGCTTCATTAGGTGATTTCGGGGTTGGGAGCATGTTCGGAATGTATTTTAGAGGTCCGTAGCTAATTTAGGCTTGAAATGCCAAAGTTTGAATTTTTGAAGTTTCCGGTTTGATAGTGAGTTTTTGATCCGAGGGTCATAATGGAATTCCGGAAGTTGCAGTGCTCCTTCATGTCATTTGGGACGTGTGTGCAAAATTTTAGGTCATTCATAAGTGTTTTGGTTAGGTTTTTTATCGAAAGTGTATTTTGATGAAATTGGAAGTTCTTAGGCTTAAATCCTTGATTTATTCAAGTTTCTGACGTTGTTTTAGGCGGTTTAAGGGTTGGAACAATTTTGAACAATGTTATGGGATATGTCTGTAGGCTTGGTTGAGGTCCCGGGGGCCTCGGGATGATTTCGGATGGTTGACAGAAGATCGGAGAAGTGTTGCAACAACTGAAGCATTTCTGCTTTTGTTATTTTCGCTTCTGTGGCTTGGAAACCGCAGAAGCGGAGCCGCAGAAGTGGCCTGGGCATCGCAGAAGCGGAAGTTGGTATCCCCTCGATTTTCTGCAGAAGCGGAAGATTTTCTGCAGATGCGGTTTTGCACCTGCGAGATCATCATCGCAGATGCGGCCCTGAGCTGTTTGTTTGAAACCGCAGACGTGGTATATATTCCGCAGGTGCGGTATGAGACCGCAGAAGCGGAACCTTGCAATTAAGGGAAAATCCACATAAGCGGCATTTTTTCCGCAGAAGCGGGACCGCAGGTGCGGTCCCTTGATCGCAAAAGTGGTAATCCTTGACCAAAAATAGTGAATTCGAGGGTTTAGTTTCAAAAGTTGGAAAATCAAATTTGGAGCTCGAGAGAGGGCGATTTTGAGAGGGTTTTGAAGAGGAGATCATTGGGTAACGTTTCTTTAATCCTTTCTAGTTATATTCCATCAATCTTTAGTTAATTTCATCATTTAATTTTGAAATTTTGGTAGAAATTGGGGGAAAAGTTCTTAGACCTTTAATGGAGGATTTGAGGGGCCATTTGGACTCCGATTTCAGTGTTCTTGTCATGCTTAGACTCGTGATAGTACGAGGGTTCTGAAAATATGAAAATTATCCGGTTCCGAGATGTTGGCTTGAGGGATGTTTTGGTCATTTTACCTAAATTCACGTCTTAGCTTTAAATTAAATAGTAAAATCAGGTTCTTGAGGTGTTATTTACGATATGTAATTGAATTGAATAGATTTGGGCCATTTGGAGTCGGATACTCATGGCAAGGGCGTGGTTCTTAGTTGATTTTTTGTGTCAGTTCGAGGTAAGTGACGTGTCTAACCTTGTGGGAGTGACATCTTCCCCTTAGGACATGATAATTGATATTTGAAAGCCTCGTACGTGAGGTGACGAGCCCGTACTTGAGCTAACTGTTGGAAATCTGTTTTTACTTGAAGTATTTAAATTGAGTTTTTTCTTGATTATCTATTTATTTTAAATTACAAGTTTATCCTATGCTAGTTTAGAAAGCATGTTTATTTGACTTACTTGACTAAGTGCTTAAACTGTCTTGTTTGTACTACGTGAAGCATGTTAGGCTAGGATTTTCTATTACTTGTTCTGATTTTAGCATTTATCCTAATGTTTTGGGTTGTTATTGTGTGTTTTAAATTGGGACTACGGGACGGCATCCCGGGAGATCCCCCTGTACTTGTTATGTTCTGGACTGAGGGTGCGGGATACAAGGAGATCCCTAGCACATGTAAATGTAAGTTTTGACCAAGAGATCCCTGGAACATGTAAATGTAAGTTTTGGGGATACCAAGAGATCCCTCGTGTATATGATGAGGATACCAAGAGAACCCTTGTGTATATGATGAGGATACCAAGAGATCCTCGGGATACCAAGAGATCCCCGGCTATTATTTCCTGTTATGAGCAGTATACCTTATATTGTTTTGTTTATGTTGTTCTATTACTGCTTTCCTTATTTATCCTATTTAGATTCTCGCTTTAGACTTTATCTATACTATTTTCTTTATCCTATCATATATTATGTTTATCTCAGTAGGGCCCTGACCTTTCTCGTCACTACCCAACCGAGGTTAGGCTTAGCACTTATTGAGTACCGTTGTGGTGTACTAATGCCCTTTCTGTGCATGTTTTTCATGTACAGATCTAGGTAGCTCTGCCCAGGCGTATCATCCTCAAGGCAGGGAGATCTAGCAGAGATTTCGAGGTACATCTGCCGCGTCCGCAGACCTGGAGTCTCTTTCTTATTCTAGCTTTAGCAATTAGTTTTCTCCTTTTCGTACTGTTCCTTTTAGACATTCTGGAGTTAGAGCTATGTATTTACTTTCTATTAGCCTGTGTTCCCGTGAGTTTCTGGGTTTTGGGGTGATATTGTAGACTTCTGTATTTTTGAGTTGTATATGCCGAGCGGCATTTATATACAGTCTTCTTTTAGTTGTTCAGTTTTTAATTAATTATTCCGCAAGCTAGGTTGTTTTTTTTCCCGCATTATAGGCTTACCTAATTATAGGGACTAGGTGCCATCACGACATGTTCACGGAGGGCGAATTGGGGTTGTGACAATTGTACCCCCGGGCCTTGTGATACATCTTCTGATTTCCAGGTCGAAAACCCTTCCTCCGATCCAGGACGATGCAAATCCATGTCGCAATACATCAGCCTAATAACTGAAACTAAGAAAGTGAAGGTCGACTGCCATTGGGGGAGGTGGTGCAAGTAGAGATTCCTTCACGTGGAGAAGACATAACCAAGCACAAAGCCGATTTCCTCAGTGTATACACATCTCCTTTCACCTTAGGACTGCTAGGAGCCACTTTGCCACCGATAGACCTAGTGATCCTCGATTTCTGCATATAATATTAGGTGACGCTTGGACAAATCTATCCATCGTTCTAGCGTATTGTTTATCTGATTAGGCATTACTCGAACATGGTCGATGGTATGCCTTTTACTCCTGATCATATGATGTGACTGTATAGCCCCCGACTTTATCAAGAAGGACTGATTAAGTTAAAACATCGATTCCTAAAGGCATTTTTCTAGCATCGACAAAGACAAGGACCGAGGATGGATGAGCCGCTTTGTCCAAGTCAGGACCCAGGACCTGATCCCTGCTGAGAGAATTCCATTCCCTAAGGAATGGAATATGAACCGTAAGTAAACATGTTTCGCTGATCGGATATATTTTCTTGCTTTTGAATTAACTCCTTTCAATGATACAGTCGACGAGTGGTACCCTACTGTCATTAAGGATCTCTCGAACTGGGTTCGAACACTTGGTTCGATCTTCCCACATGCTAAGGGCGTATGGAGTGATATAGCTAAGATCCGTCGGGAGGCCATAAATCAAGGTGAGTTTTTATTTTGTCATACTTGAGCCTCTTAGAGAAGATATCTCTCGATAGTACTCTCATCCTCTGTGCCTGTGCAGGCCTTGGATAGGCCATTTTGATAAAGGAACCCCCCGCATGGGGAAGCAAATACCCTGAAGCCTGCTATGGAGAAAAAGAGAAAGAAGAAATCATCAGATGAGTCCTCGAAGCCAACAAAAGGCGAAGTTCAAAAGCCCGAGGCTGATTTAGTGGCCTTAACTCGGGAAGCGGCCGAAAGTCTCTATGCCGAGGGCGAAGAGAGTGATGACTGCCTGTTGGCACTTAGGGGGAGAAGAAGTGTTGTTGCCTCAAAGTCTACTGAGCCGGAGGCTGCTGGAACGGAGGCCGTCGAGGTGGTCCCGACCCGAGCTGAGGGAACTATTAAAGGGGACTCAAACAAAGTCCTCGGGCCGATCAACGACCAAAACACATCGGGTGCCAAGGGGCACCTAGTTGTTGAACCTGAAGAAACCAATAATGAAGCCCCTCGAAGGGTGGTTGAACTGCTCGAGGTGATAGATATAGATGAGCCTCCACTGGGCCCATCATTATGTCTTGTGCAAATACGGGATAACCAAGATATAAAAACTCTCGTCGTGGGGGCATCATTCGAAGAGAATAGTATGTTTGAAGGATATTTTGCTGGGGTTGAGGAATGCCCGGATCTCGATGCTTCATTGACCTTTGGAGAAGCCAAGAAGTTTTGAAAATAGGTAATCTTGACTTGACCATTGTATCCTAAGTTTCAATTCTTGCTTTTCGACTCCTTTCTGTGTTTCTAGGCCTTGACGCTTTTCAACCAAGCTTTTTCCAAGTCACAAGCTGAGTTGGCTCATTGTGAGGACGCATTTAGGAAGCTCACTTCTGAATTGAACAAGCTTAAGGCCCTTTTATTCCTAAAAGGAGGGGGAGCTAGGTGACATTTGAGCTCATTTGGAGAGGATATCTTGAGGGCGGGCCGATCTCGATGAGTAGGTAATACGACCATTGTGGGCTTAGTTTCGTGCTTTAGTAAATTTGAGCATTTGGTACCTTAATTTGATTCTTGCAACTCAAGCAAAAAGATGATCGAATGCTAGAGGAGCTTAAAGTCATAGATACCGAAATCCTTGGGTTGAAGCAGCGCATGGATGAGGTGTCCTTCGATAAAGAAACTCCTCAAGGGAAGCTGACCTCGGTTGAGCGCCAACTCCAATGGGCGAGGGGAGAAAGCCGTAAGTACAAAGATCTTCATGCCGAATCAGTTGATGAGCTATCTGCAGCTACGTCCGAAGCATCTACGCTTATATCCTCGTATCGAGAAGATGCTTCTGCTGCAAATGCTCGAGCCATGAAGGTATCCAAAGAGGTCGAGCTTAAATCGTCCTAAGACCTGGAGCATGCCCGATTAAGATCTCGGAGATAGGCTCTCGAGGAAGTATATGCAGGGGCATCGATTTGTCTGCTGAGATCAAGAGGGTGAAGGCCCTAGAGGAAGAATTGGCAACTCTCCTTTCTTCCGATGATGGTTCAGCAATGGTTCGACCAGTGGCTCGAAGGATGATTATAACGACCCGACCATTCATTTTGAGCTCTAGCGCACCGTTCAACAGTTTGAGGAAATGAACAGCTTCATTTCAGGTATTATGACTTGTACGCATGGTCGGAATTGAATTTCGGTAAGTTCGGAGTTGATTTGGGAAGAGAATTCTCAATTTCAGAAGCTTTAAGTTGAAAGAATTAGCTAAAATTGGATTTTTGAGTAAACAACCTTGGAATCAGGATTCAAAGGTTCCAGCAGGTATGTATGATGATTTCGGGCTTAGATGTATATCTGAGTCGGATTTTGGATGATCTGGGAGCGTTTTGGTGCCTATTATGAAAGTTAGCATTTTGGAAGAAATCTCATAAGTTTGGTTGAAGTGCATTTTAGAGTTATCGATGTCCGTTCAGGATTCCAAGTCCAGGAGTAGCTCCGTATGGTGATTCTGGAGTTGGGAGTGCGATCAGAAGTAAATTCGGAGATCCGTAGGTCATTTTGAAGTCATTTGGCTAAAGATAGAAATTTGAAGATTTTTAAGAAGTTTGACCGAGAGTTTGGCTTTTTAATATCGGGGTCGGAATCCAATTTCAAAAGTTGGAGCAGGTCCGTAATGTCGAATATGACTTGTGTGCAAAATTTGAGGTCAATCAGACGTGATTTACTAGGTTTAAACATCGAAAGTAGAAATTTGAAATTTTAAAGTTCATAAATCTTGGATTGGAGGTAAATTCATGATTATAGCGTTGTTTGATGTGATTTGAGGCCTCAAGCAAGTCCGTAATGTATTTTGGGACTGATTGGTATGATTGGTTAGGGTTTGAGGGCCTCGGGTGGATTCCGGATGATTAACGGATCGAAAATGGAATTTTGGAAAAGGCAGAAGTTACTGGTTGTTGGTGTAACCGCACCTACGAGACTAGGGCAGAAACCCCAGGATCGATAGAGGGGCCGTACCTACGGAATCGCAGAAGCGGTCGTGTGACTGCATGTGCGGAAGTGCTGGAGGCAGTAAGTTCTTTTAAAATCGGGAGTTGGTCATTTTTTCCCCATTTTTCATTTGGTGTGGACGATTTTGGAGAGCTTCAAGTGGGGTTGTTCATCATCAACGACAAGGTAAGCTAACCCCACTTATCTTGAGTTAAATATATCGATTATGTATGGATTTTAGCATGTAACTTGGTAGAAATTTGGGGGTTTGAGGAAAACCTAGAAAATTGATATTCTTGGAATTTGAACACGATTTTGGATAGGAAAATGAGAGTAAATTATATATTTGAGTTTGTGGGGATATGGGTAAGCTTAATCTTCAAAAAAATTCGGAATTTAGGCACGTGGGCCAGAGGGAAATTTTGTCAACTTTTCGATCGGGGTTAGTAATTGTTATAAATTGGATTGTAATGAGTAATTGAGCATAAATTAATAGATTTTCATAATAATTGACTAGTTTATGAGCGTTATACATCAATTTGAGTCTTCGGAAGGGCGTGGAATGCCTGTTATGAATCTTCGGAGCGAAGTGAGTCTCCTTTCTAACCTTGTAACAGGGAATTGTCTCCATAGGTGAGTTAATTGGTTATGTGCTCCTATTTGTGGGGGCTGCGTACGCATGAGGTGACGAGAGTCTGTGCGTAGCTACTATTATATTATTGTTAGGTTAGCCTAAGACCCAAAAGCATGCTATACTTGGATTATCTGTAATCTTATTGGCAGTTGAATTGTTTAAACCCTATCGAATTGGTAAATAAATTTCTAAAATGATTAAACTTCATTCTCTTAAATTGTTAAAAAAAAGAGTTGGTTTTCTTCGGATAAATGTTTCCTGATGACTTCTTGATTGACTGTTTGTATGTGTTTAAATGACGAAAATGAATTTGGAAATTTCCTATAAAAGAAAGAATTGTTTACTTACTTCATTATATTGAATTACAATCATGTTTATAGAAACCCACGATTTAATACATTATTGAGATAATATTATTGGACCACAATTAAGTGTCGAAGTCGACCTCCCGTCTCCACTTCTTCGAGATTAGACGGGATACTTACTAAGTACACATTGTTTTCGTATGCATGCTACACTTTCGGTGAATTTTTGTTGCACAGACACATGTACTTCTAGTGACATACTAGGCGTAGCAGCATGGATGATACGGGGACTAGGTGAGATGCATTCTTAGAAATTGCTCATGCACTTGTGACACCGAGTTCTGAGGATGTCTATGGGTATATACATAATTTTAAAAGTTGTTAAATGTTTCATTATATATTCAGTGAAATTTACTATATATTGTTTAAATGTAATAAATAGGTGACTTCGGAAAAATTTAAAATGAGAATTTAATTAAGTAATTTGGTTGGCTTGCCTGACAACGGTGTCCGGTGCCATCACAATCCTTAGTGGATTTCTGGTCGTGACAACATGGTATCAGAGCAATAGGTTCCCTTTGGTCTCACGAGTCTTGAGCAAGGCTAGTAGATTCTCGCGGATCGGTACGGAGACGTCTGTACTTATTTTCGGGAGGCTATAGGACTGTTAGGAGTACTTCCCTTCTTGATTCCTCATCGTGCGATTTGATTCCTTGAGGCTTATGCCTTCAATTCCTTCCTATTCAATTTTATATGACGTGAGGCGCTTATTATAAATTGAGTATTGAAGGATTGTAATGGTACTACAAATGTGGTGCGGGGTGTTTCTCCCTACGGGGCTGTTTGAGCTATTATCGTCGCCTTATGGAAGGATATTCAATGTTTCAGCTCAGTAGCGTTACTTATGAGAGCTATGAGGCTAGGCACAAGTTTCCATGATGCTTATGAATGATTGTTCTGCAGTATTCATATGATGATGGGATGTTTGCCTACGTGTTGGGGCAGTGTATGACTTTAAGGGGGGTTTACTCAGTACATGATCTAGAGATTTGGTAATTATTCTCGGCAGGGGAAAACAATTGGCCTATGAATGTTTGGATTTGGGTTGATGGAGTAGCGAGGCTTGGTGTTTGCAAGCATGGCAGAATTTTCATCTGTGATGAGGTATCATTTTTCTTTATTGAATGTACTAAGTTCATCGGCGTTATGGTCTTCTGCAATTCGCTTTTGGGCAAGATATTGTAAAATAATATTGGAAAAATGGCTGTCAGAGATCGCGGTGCACGATGGTTTAGTATTGGATGTGTATTCCTAATATTAACGGTTCGAGAAAGTTGACCTTCGGAAAGGTTTAAAAGTGAGTAGCGGTTTGTTGGTTCAAATGCTACCAAGATAGATTTCGATCTAAGGCATTAGCTGAGTAGTAAAGGAAGAGGAAGGGCATGTGTGAAGTGTCATGCGGGGGTTAAACCTCCAGAAGGCCAGATGTAAGATGTGGAGGTCGAGTAGTCTCTTAAAGGAGTGAGTCCGCTCAAAGTGGGAGAGCGGCATAGCAGTATGTGGATTTACCGGCTGGGTCTACGAATTTAATTTAAAATATCGGCTACTATACGGCGGGAGATTTGATATGACAAAAAAGGTTGTTTGATATGAAGGAGGACGCAACATAACTTTGAGTTGTAAGAATGATGTCGCGCATGTAATTGATGTCCACGGGGGGTGAATGGGCTTGTGCAGCTAGAGAATGAGATCGGGCTCATGTGGGTTATTCCCTATTAGCAGGTTAGTGATCGCGTGGTTGGCAAAGCTTCTGCAAAGAATTCTAATTGTTATACCGCAAAGTCGTGCAAATATGGTTGATGATTCAGAGTATAAAAAAGTGTTTTACAGAAAAATTCCTAGAATTTTTGTGGTCGATCGCGCATGGTTATGTCAATAAGAGAGAAGGAGTCCTGGTGAATTCTGGGGTTGTGTAATAGTGGCTTTAAGCTAAGTGGGAGAGTCCCACCGCCTGCGATTGGGTTGTATGGTTATCTTCTTGCGAGGTTTCTGGTGATTAGCATATTGATGGGATATTTTAGCAACAGGAAAAGAACATAAGTGGTAATTTGAGCAAAGTAATTCATAAATGTGTGTTACAGTTGGCCTTATTGACACATGTTCATGCTTTGGGAAGATTGGGGATTTATGCTTTGTATAGAGGTGATTTACAAGGGAAGGGTTTCGATCAAGCGCTTCATTGAGATGGGTGTTCATATGCTAGTGGAGCCTTGTAATTGATTATATTTGGGACCAACTCAGAGCGGGTGGCTCTCAACAACGGTCCTATAGGATTTAAAAGAGTAAAGTGTGGTGCCTAATGATTTCGAGCCTATAGGTACAGTTAAGAATCAAGCTTTGTAGCAGCTTATAAGAAGGTGCCCACAATGTTCTATGATGTTTTGACCTGTAGTGTAGCAGTTGGGAGGTCTAAAATGGTTCGTGGGATTTGAGACAACATGGTTTCGTAATTCACGGTCACTCGAGATGAGTGCGGGTGGAGTGTGTTATGTGTTGAATGGAGTTATTCTTTCTAAGTCAATCAAGGATAAATTGGAAGAAGATAGGTTGGTTAGCCATAGTTGAATTGGCATATTGGTGGTAGTGATCAGTTCATTCAACATGATCAAGTTATGCAAGTGAGTTGTGTCAATACGTGTGAGGCTTGTCTTCTACCGTAATTGATGTTATTCATAAGTATTCTACTGTTATGTCCTGCTACGTGTAGGAGGATCCCGAAAGGGCTGTGGTGGCTTAGACCACTACTTTGAGATTTGCATATTCTACGATTATGAGAATTTACTCGTGTGTTGTTATGGTTCTCTTGGAATGAGCTAAGTAAAAAGGTTTCATATGATGAAAATGTTAATCTATTAGTGGTTCCGAAGTTATGATGAAAATCGTGTTCTGTCTTATATTGGCATGGTGGGTGCAGAAAGTCGTATGGAATTCGAAGTGAGGATCAAGGTTGCAGTTCGGTGTTGGCAAGATGTCACGAGTTCGGATGAGCAAGAAAGGAGATTCGATGTTTACAGTAAGCTGGTATTGTCTTCAGCGTCACCTGAGTTCAATGTTTTGTGAAAAGGCTATGCATCATCATTAAGGATCCTTGATCGCTTTTCAGCGTGAGTACGGTCGGTGGTTCAGATGTGCAGACCTGTTATCTGTTACGGAAGGTTGTGGGAGCGTGCCCATAGGAAGGTTGTATAAGTGTGGCATGTAGCAACTTGATTGATTTAAGAGTTAAACCAAGTATGAAGATTGTAGTGATGTCATTAAATTAAGAATTGGTGCCTGGAGGTCACTCGGTTTATCGGCTTATGTACTGCGGAGGATTACTCCGGTTATGATGGTTGTCCTTATGTGTTATGAGTAAGACGGGGGTGATTATGGACCTTTGAAAGGTTATTAGCCTAGTTCAGTGTGATCAGAATCAGCTTGAGGTATGTGGATGGATTTAAATGTTAATATGGGCTCTATATCAGGCCAAATGTGTTCATTTCAGCAATGCGCTCCTTATGGAAGAGCAGTCGGTTTGTTTTTTGGTCGTCAGCTATTTTATGTAATGATATATTGCGCCGTGTGAGTTATGAGACGGCTTGGTGAATTTATTATATATTGAGGTTCCGTGTAGCAATGGCGTATGTATGCAGGATGGCTCTTTAGTTTCAAAAAATATATCGCACCTCAGTTGTACTTGAGTTTGTTAGCTTATGGCGCTATATGTCTCCCCAGGGATAGTATTGTGCACTTAGCGTGCTTGTGACCGATATTCGGTATTTTATTGTAATGAGCAATTTAGCTCGAGGTGTATCTCCTTATGTGAGTTATATGTGCAGATCGGGTTGCACGCCGCAATAGTGTGATGTTGAGTACAGTTCCCTATATCTATTTTTATGTGTTTTGTTTCTTATTTTTCTAAGGAAAACTAATATTAGTTGTATGCCCGCGTCGCATGTATGATTCGCGAGCGGGGTAATTGGTTTCCCTTTTCAGAGTTCATTTTCCTTTTGTATCGCGTTTGAATTGGTAGCCTGTTGTCACATTGTGGCATCATATGAGACCTTTGATCATGTCCAGGGTGGCTTATTGCCTGAGCAGTTCATACTTGGTGAGATGCGATTATTGGATTTAAGATCAGTGTAATCTGATTATATGGAGTATATTAAGGATCTAAGACCATTATTTGGTTCGGAATGAGGTGATGGTTCTTATCAGGGTATAGACCCAACGAATTATTGATTCGGCAATTGGTTATGAATTTCTACACATCTCTTCCGTCATGGCGGTATTGTAAGAATTAGAGCAAGACCTATGTAGGTCATGAGGTGCAATGAGAGTATCAGATTTGTGGAATTTCGAAGTGTTTGATTGGAGAATGTTATTGTGGTGATGTAAGTAAAGTGGTGCAAGTTGTGAATTCAGCTAAGGTACACAGTCATGTTTTGATGTTGCATGTAGTTATTGATACAGGGAGCGTATGTTGGAGCAGGCTTGGCAGAGAATTATGGAATTGGGCTCTAAGGCTTATTTGCTTAAGTGAAAAAGGATATCTTCAGATTTATCGAGCTACGGTGCCCAGCTGAGTTGTGGTAGCACGGGTAGGTGCTCGAGGTGTTAAATAGTGATTTCGGACAACCCCAAAACAGTCCTTGGCACGTTCAAGGATGAACGTGTGTTTAAGTGGGAGAAAACGTAATGACCCAACCGGTCGTTTTGAGCTCTAGCGCGCCGTTCAGCAGTTTGAGTCCATGAGCAACTTCATTTCAGGTATTATGACTTGCACGCGTGGTCGGAATTGAACTTCGGGAAGTTCGGAGTTGATTTGGGAAGAGCATTCTCATTTCGGAAGCTTTAAGTTGAAAGAATTAGCTAAGATCAGATTTTTGAGTAAAGGACCTCGAAATTAGGATTCTAAGGTTCCAGTAGGTTCGTATGATGATTTTGGACTTGTGCGTATGTCCGGGTCGTGTTTTGGATGACCTGGGAGCGTTTTGGCGCCTATTGTGGAAGCTAGCGTTTTGGAAGAATTTTCATAAGTTTGGGTTGAAGTGTATTTCAGTGTTATCGATGTCCGTTCGGGATTCCGAGTCTGGGAGTAGCTCTGTATGGTGATTCTGGAGTTGGGAGTGCGATCGGAAGTAAATTCGGAGGTCCATAGGTCATTTTGAAGTTATTTGGCTAAAGATAGAAATTTGAAGGTTTTTGAGAAGTTTGACCGAGAGTTTGACTTTTTCATATCGGGATCGTAATCCGATTCTGAAAGTTGGAGTAGGTCTATAATGTCGAATATGACTTGTGTGAAAAATTTGAGGTCAATCGGACGTGATTTGCTAGGTTTAAACATCGAAAGTAAAATTTTAAAATTCTAAGTTCATAAAGCTTGGATTGGAGGTCGATTCATTATTATTGCGTTGTTCGATGTGATTTGAGGCCTCGAGCAAGTCCGTAAAGTGTTTTGGGACTGGTTGGTATTATTGGTTGGGGTTTCGGGGGTCTCGTTTAGATTTCGGGTGGTTAACAGATCGAAAATGAAATTTTGGAAAAGGCTGAAGTTGTTGGTTGCTGGTGTAACCCCACCTGCGAGACTAGGGCTGCAGGTACGGAGCCGCAGAAGCGGCTAGGAGAGCCACATATGCGATTTTGGACTGGATGTGTAAGGACCACAGATGCGATCATCTCGCCACAGAAGCAGAACCGCACCTGCCGATTTAGCAGAAGCGGAAATGGCAGCCTGGAGAGAAACCGCAGGAGCGGTAGAGGGGCCGCACTTGCAGAACCACAGAAGCGGCCGTGTGACCGCATGTGCGGAAATGGTGGAGGCAGTAAGTTCTTTTAAAATTGGGGGTTGGTTATTTTTTCCCCATTTTTCATTTGACATGGACGATTTTGGAGAGCTTCAAGTGGGGTCTTTCATCATCAATGATAAGGTAAGCTAACCACACCTATATTGAGTTAAATATATTGATTATGTATGTATTTTAGCATGTAACTTGGTAGAAATTTGGGGGTTTGAGAAAAACCTATAAAATTGATATTCTTGGAATTTGACCACGATTTTGGATAGGAAATTGAGAGTAAATTATTTATTTGAGTTCTTGGGGTTATGGGTAAGCTTAATCTCCGAATATTTTCGGAATCCGGGCACGTGGGCCCTAGGGAGATTTTTTCAACTTTCCGATCGGGGTTAGGAATTGTTATAAATTGGATTGTAATGAGTGATTGAGCATACATTAATAGATTTGCATAACTATTGACTAGTTTTGGAGCGTTGTGCATCAATTTAAGTCTTCGGAAGGGCGTGGAAGGTCGGTTATGGATCTTCGGAGCAAGGTGAGTCTCCTTTCTAACCTTGTAAGAGGGAATTGTCCTCATAGGTGAGTTAATTAATTATGTGCTCCTATTTGTGGGGGCTACGTACTCACGAGGTGACGAGAGTCCGTGCGTAGCTACTATTATGTTATTGTTCGGGTAGCCTAGGACCCAAAAGCATGTTATACTTGAAATATTTTTAATCTTATTGACTGTTGAATTTCTTAAACCCTATCGAATTGGTAAATGAATTTTTTAAAGGATTAAAGTTCATTTTCTTAAATTGTCAAAAAAGAGAATTGGTTTTCTTCGGATAATTGTTTCCTGATGACTTCTTGATTGACTGCCTGCGTGTGTTTAAATTCTGGAACGGGCCGAACGCCTCGGTAGATTAAATAGATGAATCTATGGTTCACGCCATTCGACCCTATGGCAGTGCATAATTTAAATATTGTTGGATCGGGTTGTACATCCTCGGCAGGATTTGCGCATGCTTGTGTTGCTTGCCTTGAACTTATTGAAGTTGTTATTGCCTCTTCCCGACTTGAGAATATTTGTTTAAATGACGAAAATGAATTTGGAAATTTCCTATAAAAGAAAGAATTGTTTACTTACTTCATTATATTGAATTACAATCATGTTTATAAAAACCCACGATTTAATAAATTGTTGAGATAACATTATGGGACAACTATTAAGTGTCGAAGCCGACCTCTGATCTCTACTTCTTCGAGATTAGACAAGATACTTACTGAGTATACATTGTTTTTGTACTCATGCTACACTTGCTGTGCATTCTTATTGCACGGGCACATGTACTTCCAGTGGCCTACTGGGCGTAGCAGCATGGATGATACAGGGACTAGGTGAGCTGCATTTTTCGAGGCGACCCGCAGCTTGTATAGTCTCTTTCAGTGTATTGTATTTACTTTATGTCCAATTTGTATTCCGAACGGTTGTTGTATTACATTATTTCTTAGAAATTGCTCATGCACTTGTGACACCGGGTTCTGGGGATGTCTATGGGTTTATTCAAAATTTTAAAAGTTGTTAAATGTTTCATTATATATTCAGTGAAATTTACTATATACTGTTTAAACGTAATAAATAGGTGATTTCGAAAATATTTAAAACGAGAATTTAATTAAGTAATTTGGTTGGCTTGCTTGACAACAGTGTCCGACGCCATCACGACCCTTAGTGGAATTTGGGTCTTGACAATGATGAAGACAAAGGTGAAGTCCCCGAGGGAGAGGAGGCCGTTGATGTTCCGGGAGTCGAGGGCCAGGCCATTGAAGGCACAACTTCTGAGGGAGCTCCATCGGGTCAAGTGATCCCGGCGGTAGCTTAGGTATTCATTTGTTCCTTTTTTGTGTCAGGGCTCCAGGCGTGAGCCATGCAAATATATCTTCAAGAAACTTTATCATATATATAAATATATATATATATATATATATATATATATATATATATATATATATATATTTGAATATATATATATATATATATATATATATATATATATATATATATATATATATGGATCTTTGCTTTTCGTCATTTCTTGTCTTACCTTTGCCTTTTTGGAATAAATTTTGATGTTTGTCGATAACTAGTCTGGTATGTCGGACTTATAATATAAACCCCTCAGGTTTTCATGCTCGATGAATAATTTATAATAATTGACCGTTCGGGGTTCGATCTTCGAGTCAAATTTTGACTCGGGCTCATTGACCCTTAGGTTTTTAGCATATTGTCCCTTAGGCTCTTTAGGCTGGCCCTTAGTCTCTTACGTGTTGGCCCTTAGGCTCTTTAGGCTGGCCCATAGACTCTTACGCATTGGCCCTTAGGCTCTTTCTAGATTGGGTCGATGCGACCCATAATATGGCTATAGTTTTCTCTCATTTTGGCTAAAGACTTTTGAAGTTTTGATTATGCCTTGGCACGTTTCGTGTTTGTCCGACTCTTCGACGACTCAAACAAGAACCTCGATTATGATTGGATATGTGACGATAGTTGAGTACCCAGGGAGGTTTGCTAGAAGTCTGAGTTTTCAAAACCTTTTCATCGAAGGCTAATTAATTTTTGAAGCCTTTTTATTGTTCAGAGCTGATATTATCGAAGCTTCTTTGCTTATGCCGAGGGTAGCTTGATTAACCTGTTCTTTTCGAAGTATTTGGAGGCCTTTAGTTTTATGGCGGCAGTCGAACATCTCCGATCCGCGTTAATTTGGTTGTAGCCTTTTAGTCCCCGTGTGCGGTGACCTTGGTGTCTATATCGAGGGTATGCCTTTTTAGGGGTCTTACAAGTTTGAATATATAGCCTCGACCTTAATATCGGGGTTATGCCTTTTTAAGGTCTAATAAATTTGAGCACGCCTTGTTAAGGTCTTACAGATTTGATAATGCCTCACTGAGGGCCTACGAGCTCGACGTTGCTTGATCAAGGTCTTAGGAATTCCAGTTTTTGATAGCTCGATGAGATGTCTGTCGATGACAGTCCCCGAGTGTTCGAGAGTTTCTGGCTCTTGAGTCATCTCATGAGAAAGTAGTGATATCCTTTGAGGAAAAAAGTGTTTTGATAAGCAAAGGGGCTTCCTCAATTACTTGATATATGCATACATGTTTTTTGCCTTTGGAGGCTCGATTATTCTACATGGACATGGTTCATTTTACCTTTTGGCCCAATACAACATTCTCCTATCGAGGTCCTCCTTGGCATAGTTCGGTTTCTTCCAAGGGGTGACCTCCTGGGATGATGCCCCCCCCCCCCCAGTATTTGAGATGGATCGAAGAGAAGCCTTGAATACTTGATGAGTTCTCCTTAGGTAGCATATAGATTTTGCATCGGTAAAAACCTCGCCGGTAAAACCCGTTAGGTATAAAATTCGGTCTAAGGGAAAAAGAGCACAATGCATGCTTTAAAATCCAAGGTCTTTGAGCTGGAGGGCGCTTCGATTCCTTTCAATCGAACACCTACAATAAGTTAGTATAAAACACAAATGAAAAGGGAGAGGGTTTTACCTTAGCAATGATGGTGTTCGAGCCTTGATAAATTTCAATTGCTTGCTCTGGGGACGCGGCACGGTCCTTTATTCATTCGTTCAGATGTAGTCGATAATGTCGGTTGTGATTTCTACTTGGCTGTTTTCTTGTCTTTTTGCTTCTTCAATGTAGAAGACGTCAATGTCGGTGACATGTCGTGCACCGCGAACATATCTCTCGTCACATGATGCTCCACGTACACTACTTTTACTCTATCCTTGGTTGGAAATTTCATCATTTGATGAAGGGTTGATGGTACTGCCCTCATATTGTGTATCCACGACCTTCCAAGTAAGGCGTTGTATCTCATGTCACGTTCGATGATATGAAACTTGGTATCTTGGATTGTACCGGCCACATTGACCGGGAGGATGATATCCCCTTTCGTTGTCTCGCTTGACATGTTGAATCCATTGAGGACTCGAGAGGCGGGTACGATCTGGTCGAGCAATCCGAGCTGCTCCACCACCCTCGGCCTGATTATATTGGCCGAGCTACCTGGATCCACGAGCACGCGTTTAATTTGAAATTTATTCAAAAGAAAAGAAATTACCAGTGCGTTATTATGAGGCTGAGACAAGGTCTCGATGTCCTCTTCGCTGAATGTGAGAGTATCCTCTGGTATGTAACTCCGAGTTCGCTTTACCCTAGTGATGGATATTTTCATCCATTTGATAACGGGTGCCCGTGGGGCACTGAACCCTCCAATGATCATGTGGATGACGTGTTGTTCTTCTGGTTCATTCTACCTGTTCGCCTATCTCTCCCAAAATTGGGTTTTAGCTCGCTCGCTGAGGAACTCTCGTAGGTGACCTTCGCTGATTAATCGGGCTACCTCTTCTCGAAGCAGTATGTAATCCTCGGTGCTATGACCGTGAGTGCCATGATATTTACACATTAAGTTAGGGTTCCACTGTGAAGTGTCTGATAGTATGAGTTTTGGCCATTTGGTATCTTTGATTTTACCTATGGTCGATACGATGCCCGAGACATCGACGTTGAAGTTGTACTCACATAGCCGGGGTGCCTCTACCGGCCCAGTATGCCTATCCAACCCAGCTTTACTCATGAGTGACCGAGAATTTTGACCTCGATCACCTAGAGATGTAGTACGCCTCAGGGCGCTTCTTCGATCTTCTACATATGGCTGGTATCTTTCCTTATTTGGTCTCGACTCCCTTTCTGTAAACCTTTGTTCCTTTGTAAAGAGCCTGCTAGGATATACTGAGCCCAAGGGGGCTCCTAGTTGGTCATCTTCGACCTTGATCTTTGATTGGTACCTATTGTGCACACCCGCCCAGGTCACGACGGGATATTCGATCAAATTTTATTTTAACTACCTTGAAGCTACCGAGCTTCGTTCGTTCAAGCCTTAAGTGAAAAACTGTACTACCCAGTCATCGGAGACTAGTGGTAATTCCATTTGCTCCATCTGAAAACGAGATACGAATTCCCTTAGCATATCATCTTCTCTCTGTCTGATTTTGAAGACATCGGACTTCCTAGTGGCGACCTTGATGGAACCAGCGTGTCCCCTCACAAAAGAATCTGCCAACATGGCAAATGAATCTATTGAATTTGGGGGCAGGTTATGATACCACAACATAGAATCGGGGGCGTGCTCGGGATCTGATCGACCCTCGAGTTATAAGTCTCCACCCTTTTATCGTTATCCTCTATCTTATTTTCTCCTGATTCAATTCTTTTGGTGAGGTCCTCGAGCATCTTCATAATAGCTGGGTTTGTTGTTGACCCGTTGTTACTCGATCTCTGTGGTGTCTGCTCGACTCAAAGAGCCGTTTTCGGTGTTGCTGTGCTTGGAGTTTTTTGTTGACTTTGTAGCTGAGCGATAGCCACTTGTTGTGCTTGCAACATCTCAAAAATGACATGAAGGCTAACTTCTCTTTCCTCCCCGCGAACATTTTCGTTTGTATGAGAGCTCACATCGACATGCACAACGTTGCATGAGTTTACGTCGACGAGGATTTGTGTTGGTGCCACCTCTGGGTTTTGTGGTGGTACACCGGTATCTACACCGTTCTCTCCATGAAGCCCAACACCGTTGTTTTCGTGAGCATTTGATGAATTAGACGTTTTTTGACCTGAAATCAGAGAATCTTGGACAAGAAAAAGTGTGAAGAATAACTTGTATTTTCAGAAAACTAGCACCAAAACAATCACTATTATTCTTAGTCCCACGGTGGGCGCCAAACTGTTTACCTTGAAATTGGTATTTACAATTATATTTAATTTTGTGGTTCTAAAAATATGTGATTTATTTTCATGCTAATTGTTAGGCAGTAGATTCTAAGTATAAGTGAAGAGAATAAGATATGCAAACCAAAGCTACTGCAAGATTGAGCCTCAAGCTAGCTGGAGCATGGCCTCGAGGTCTAGATGGGCTAATAGCAATAGACAATTGATGAAGAATCAATGATAATGAAGGCCTCAAAGATAACCTTTTGCGGTTAATAATGAGCAATAAATGAAAAATAATAAATGAACAATGGACAAATAATGAACGAACAAGCAATAAATGTGTGAAGTAATTGTTGAGCGCGTTTAAGCAAGAAAAGCAGAGAATGTTCTAATATATTCGATAATGTGTGTATTCAATAACGTTCAATCCCCTTACAAGATGACAAGGGTCCCTTTATATAGGAGGGGGATCCTAACATAGTACATGTCTAATAATGATGAGAAAATGCTATTGGTACATCTGTGTGATGGCTCAGTACAAATTTGTACTATTCTTGCGGACCTGGTCAGTTCTAACCACATGGCCTTGGGAGCTTTCCCACCTTTCCATGACGATCGTCGATTTTCATGCTGTCTCGAGGTACGCTATGATGAGCCTTCGATATACCCTCTCCAGGCGAGTGCTTCGGGGTCAAGCCTTAGGCTATGCTTCGAGCCCATCGAGGTCGGGCTTGGAACGCCATAAAAGCATTAAAATCGATCTTCCCTGATTTTGACCGTATACATGCACCTATATCAATAAGTATTAAATTATTAAAAATTATCTAAATATTACTGTATAATGTATATTTGACGTGCAAGTTTTTCTAGAAGTTGATGTTGTGTTAAATATTTTAGTGATGGTAGGTATTGAAAATTTATATTTGTTATGATACTCTTGAATGTGCATGTTACTTTTTCGGTCGTAAAATTTAAATATAGATGGAGTATTTGATTTAAAGGGTGCATTTATTATTTTTGTACATAAACTGTAAATATAAACATCTATATTAGGAGATACTAACGTGTTTAACCAGAGGATGTACTCTTTAGACTTAACCTTAGATTTTAAATTGGACTCCGCAATCTTTATTCTAAACCAAACTAAAATAAAATAAAACAAAAGAGATATTACTATAGACGAAAGAATCCAAAGCTAAACAAATTACAAAGCAAAACCCAAACAAGTTACAAATCAAATTAATTGAGTATTAAATAATGAAAGATTTATTTTGGTACAATCTTACTATATTTTGCATTCCTAAATATTAGGAGTAGTTACATAGATTATTCTTTAAAGAAAAACTAATTAATCAAAATTTTAGTTAATTTTAAAATTCTAGATAGTAGAAAAATAACATAACTATAATTTTGTTCAATGTGAAATTTACTTTAAAGAGTAAAAATATTTTTTAAAAGGGCTTCGATAGATAAATAGATATTGATATAATTAGTAAGTACTTCCTAGTAAAACTCTTTGATGCCATTATTTTGGGTGACTCGCATACGGTAGTAAGCGTATTTGGTGACCCATTATCCATTTTCATTGTTTGAGAAAAATGGTGGCAGTCTTCAATGTGTATGCACCGCTACCACTGTCGTCTTCCATTAGAAAAGTATCAAAATATCTTTTTCCTTGTCGCCCAATTATTCATACTCAACATTTCTCTTCTTCTTCTTCTTCGTTATCAATTCAGCCCTCAACTCGTTATTTCCAAATTGTATCTTGTTATCCTCAGTCTTCTTCCTCAAGGACTCGCTTCAACTCCAATCCCTCTACCAAACTCTTTGTCAGTGGTCAGTTCTCTTTTACTGTATGTTTTTTGTTCAATATTTACTTTTTTGTTGAAATAATTTCATTTTGTAGGACTCTCATTTCGTACAACTGAAGAGAGCTTAAAAAATGCCTTCAACGACTTCGGGGAGCTCGTGGAAGGTGAAAATATCCATTCTTTTCTATTCCAAGTTAGCACTCATCATATACCAAACCTTGCTGTTGTACCGTCTGCTTACTTTGCTGTACCTTGCAATGAAATTGCTCTCGTATTCTACTATGTGCTGACTTTGTTGTACCTTTGCTATGAAATTGCGAGCACTCATTTGACCATTGTTGCTGTTGTACTCTCTGCCAACTCAATTGTACCGTACAATGAAGTTGGTAAACTTTAACCACAGTTGAACACTCACAATAGAGTAAAACTTGCAATTACCATATTAACTTATTAAAATTCCTAACACATATCTATTTGCAGTTAATTTGGTGATGGACAAAATCGCCAACAGGCCAAGAGGATTTGCTTTCCTTCGTTATGCTACGGAGGAGGAATCACAGAAAGCAATTGAGGGAATGCATGGCAAGGTAGTCCTAAACCAGCATTCATCCTTACCTAAATAGAATGTAACTCTGTCATAGAAGATATTGTTCACTAAAGAATATATTGTCATACAACAACAACAACAAAAAATCCAGTATAATCCCACAAGTGGGGTCTGGGGAGACTTTATCCCTACCTTGCGAAGGTGGAGAGACTGTTTCCGATAGACCCTCGGCTCAAAAGAATCTATTGGCATATATTGTAAAATCTTTTCTAAGTCGTCAAATGAATCATGTTAAGAAAAACAAAGCTTATGCGCGTCAGAGTCTGCCCACAGGATGTCCGAATGGAAAACTCGTAAGTAACTAATGGTATTGTCTTGTACCACCTTGTCTTGCTTTGGAAATATAGCAAAGGTACATTGAAACTAAGTAGTAGTAAATTTATGGAAAGCATTTGATGTTGCACTCTGAATGTGCCATTAAAACTTAAAGGTAAGTTATATAGAGCGGTGGTTAGGTCGACTATACTGCATGGGGCGGAGTGTTAGCCAGTCAAGAACTCTCGTGTCCATAAGATGAAGGTGATTGATATGAGGATGTTGAGGTGGATGTGCGGCCATACCAGGTTAGATAAATTAGAAATGAAGTTATCAGAGACAAGGTGGGTGTGACCCCTGTGGAGGACAAGATGCGGGAGGTGAGACTTAGATGGTTTGGGCATGTGAAAAGGAGAGACATTGATGCTCCCGTGAGGAGATGTGAGTGGCTGACATTGGATGGCCAACGAAGAGGCAGAGGCAGAGGCAGGCTGAAGAACTTTTGGGTAGAGGTGATTAGACAAGATATAACGTTACTCCAGCTTACTAGGGACATGACCATGGATAGGAAAGGGTGGAGGTTGAGAATAAAGGTTAAGGGTTAGGTATCAAGTGTTGTCCTTGTTTGTAACAATAGCTTTGATATTCCACTTGGTGTTTTTCGTGTTTTTTCGTGTTTCTAGACTTCTTCGATTTTCTGATTGAATTACCTATTGTTAATTTTGTATTTTCGCTTCGGTTGTTAGATCAGCTTGTTTGTTATTGCCCCTCCCCTTTTCCCTTCCTGAGCCGAGGGTCTTCCAGAAACATCCTCCCTGCCTTCTTAAAGGTAGGGGTAAGGTCTGCGTACACTCTACCCTCCCCATATCCCACTTATGGGATTATACTGGATTGTTGTTGTTGTAGTAGTATTTGATGTTGCATTCTTTTGTCTTTCTTTTGAAATCGAGGTAAGGTTTTAACATCGATTTGACTTTTTACAAAATTAAATCGGGTCAAATAAGGATGGATATACGGGGAAGGGGCTGGTAAAAAAGGGTGACTTTTAATTGAGCCATGTGGCAGTATTAGGAGATAAAATATGTCATTAGAGATTATAATGATTTACCATTTGGTCCAAGAGGAAAATTTGGCCCATTTTGGTAGCGGCAGGGGTTATATTTGACCCGAACTATTAACTAAGGATAAATCTAGACCATTTTGCACAGTTCAGGGACAAATGTGGACTTTTTCCTTATAATTATTCCTATCATTTTTATTGTCAAAGGTAACAAATATTTGTCATACAACATTCTTTTGATCTCCAAGTTCTCAAACACGGAAAACCCTTCTAAGATAGTGCAACCTTAAAAGAGACTTATGGCCCTCAAACACTCTACAACAAAAACTACTACTATGCCAAAATCCCAAACAAGTTGGTGTCAGTCTCAAACAGTCTACTACTTTGTACAAGTCCTTTTTGATGCTCTTTCACACACCTGATATTTAGCCTTTGAACAAGGGCATAAATTATGAGACACAAGCTTGGATTAAAACTTGGGAAAATGCATAAGTTGCACCTTGAAGTTATCCCAAAAAGTCAATTATACACTTAAACTTTGCGGGCGACCTTTTACCTCCCTTTTCTTGTTTGAAGTGGAACTATGACCCTCTTAAGTGATGACACGGCAAAAAAATTTGATTTTCACCCACATCAGGCACGTGAAAAGCTATTAGTACGCCTAAATGATAAACTTCTCTGGCAACTAGGACCATTGAAAATATGACAAGTGGGATAGAAATAAGTTCCCCCCCCCCCCCACACACACCCACACACACAACCCTTGGGGGTTGCCCTGTTCCCTACGTGAGTGTGGGATGCCTTGTGCACTGGGCTTCCTTTTCTTCTTTGTTTCTGGACACTTTTCCTCACAAAGTTTCAATCTTTTCTTTTTTGAACAATGCATCTCTTTTTGCAAGTCCCAAAGTTATTATTTATATGGATAAAGAGCTGATGGAGCGTAAGATTCATGAGCTGGAAATTTTCATTGAAACTGTGTGTGTATTTTTCTTAAAGAAGCTTTCTCTGTGTATTTGAGGAATGTACTTGATGTATATGATTTTTTTTTTTTTGGTTTGTATGGCTCAAGATGAAAATCAGCCTAAGATAATTGCCCCCAAGTCCTGAAACAGAATAATTGCTTGATTTTCTTCACTAGCTTTATCGAGTGTCCACTGGCCAGAAAATCGAACTCCAGCGACCTTATTTTTCTCAGTGAAGAAGAACTCCTGAGGCCCTTTAGCTCCTATTCATTTTTGCTGCATTGCCTTCTTTCGTCATCAAACATCATCTCCTCCTCCATCCCCTTCACCATCTTCCACCTTCCACTGGTGTCCTTCCCTCTTAAACGTCGCCAAACTGCCGTTTGCATTTTACTTAAGCAAGAACTCAAACAAATCAAAGCCCACTGTGTGATTAATTAACAGAGTGGTAAACAGATAATTCTTTTTGAAAGTTTTGTAGGTTTCAATTGAAATAGAAAAAAATAGTAATCCTACATGATTTTCTGAAAAAGTGCGAGAAGAAGAAGAAAAAAATAGTGAAAAAAATTGATATAAGAGAAAATTACGTTTCTGCATGTGTAACACACTGGCCTTTGAAAATCTAGGCATTGCTTTTCAAGGGGGTGTTAGCTCCACTTCAAACAAGAATAGGGGGTAAAAGATTGACCTCAAAATTTAAGTGTGTAACTGACTTTTTGAGACAACTTCAAGGTGCAACTTATGTATTTTCCCTTACAACTACGGTACATAGTCCCACATCTTTTTGGGGTCGAAAATAGATGTCTAATGGGGATTACACAGTAAACAAAAAATAAGGTTGGTGAGTTTATTTTTCAAGTGGATGCCTGACAAGTTCAGACATTAGATACGGATCTTGGTGCGGGTTTAGCGAATTTTCATCTGGACACTATTAAGTTCTTCAGAATAGATAACAATCCTACATCTACATTAGCAGATAGAGGTCTTTTTGGCGAGTTTGCGGTCAATGAAATATTTTCTATGTACAAGATGTAAAATATGGCGTAAAAGTAAATAAAGTTGTGATAAAAGATTAGGGATTTGTTATTGAAGAGGACTTTTCCTCTATGTGCGTGGAAGATCAGCTCCTGGTCATCAGTGAAGCAAGTCAGCTTATGTCACATGTCACTGTATGGCAATTAATTTTCAATAAAATAGCATCAGTGATAGTTTCTTTTTAGAATAAAGCTAAGTTCTTTATCCTAAAGGCAAATGCACTTGTATCCTCATTTGCGATGCTACCTTCCTTGTGTTTGTCATTGTTGTTTGTTGAGCATATCCTAACAAACTACTCTTTTCAGTTTCTGGATGGCAGGGTAATATTTGTTGAAGTCGCTAAGCCTCGATCTGAAATTCGCCGAATAACAGCTAGACAATGAAGTAGGCATGCATCCCTAATAATCAAGACTCATCTCCAAAGTCCATAATAACTTTTATCAGAATGTGTCACCAATCTCTGCTCAACAAGGAAAATTAATCTGGACTCAAAATTTGGCAGAGCACAGCTTTTCTTAATTATAATATTATTTGTTTGTATGGATCACAAACTTTGAGATTTCTCAGCATATCTCCACATTTTTGCCTTGAGCTGACAAGTTTGCTCTACGTAAGTGCAGTTTCTCAAATATCATACATCAAAAACTTCTATGTATCTTTTTCACCTACATAGACATTGGCTGTTTTATTTCCTTTTAAGTAAAAGAACTTGGCATTTCCTTACCAAATTGGGGCGCTATGTCCCAGTTGATATGCTGCTATACAGAATTAAGCATGTGAGTTTTTTCAGAGAAAATAAGCAGAGCCCAATTTTCTCCCTACTGCTTAGTTTTAGCTTGCTATGATTTCGGATGGCATGTTAATACCATCTCAAAGAACAATACTACCAGTCACACCAGGGAGTTGAGACCAGAACATTATTTCAAATCAGAATAATGGGATCTCTATGATAAGAAAGTATTGACAGTGTCAACTCTTAAGGCTATAATACAGATAGGACTACATGTCTTGAAAGGAAGGATTCTTGGCTATGCATTATCTGGTTATGAACTCTAGTTTCAACACACTTCAGATCTCATTCCGCTCCGAAGTTTATATAGAAATACCAAATGAATGGTGAAAAGACAAAGGGATGTCTGCAAATGGTCAAGTCTCTTTACGAAGTTGGTCTAAGTCAATCATTAGACGGCAAGAATTAAAATATCTGCAAGCCTAAACTATTCGACAAGCAGATATTGGGTAATAAATCAGACCATTGTGTGTAGGGCTGCAAAAGTGCATATCAGGGTAGGAGGAATTGAAAAGAGAGGTAACTGCAACAGAAAGCACTATGAGCACACTCGGGCTCTTTGTACCTCTCTTTCTTCAGCACCAACCCCCGATGACATACTGTATAGGTCAAAATCTGACCATAGCGGTCGACCAAGTCGGGATCTCGCCCAGGTGGCGAAATAGTGAAAGGCACCATGACCGACCTTGCGGTCAAGTCGTCAACATGTGTCAAAGACACACTGTACTCAGGTAACAACGAGGAGGACCGTCGCAGAGGGTCATGTTAGTCAAAGACCACTGAATGAAGGATTCCAGGAGCTATATATAGAGAGGGGAGTTTCTGGAAAGGGGGCTTTTTCTCTCTACTCTTTCTCCTACAATTTCTACTTTTATGTAAACTCATTTTTCCTCTTATGGGGGATAAAATTATGACATCAATAAACGTGGGATGCTCCTACCTTTCATTTTTTCTCAGTGTATACTTGTAGATTTGAAGTTGATTATGTTAGGCTAAGATTTACCTTCTTTATTATCAATAACTGAGGTTGGCAAAATAGTCTCAAACTTTTTTTGTTCAAACAATTTGGCGCCGTCTATGGGGATTTCTTAGCAAAATTTTCTAGTCTCCTTCAGATCCAAAATCGGTGAAACATAACCACCCCCCAAAAAGAGTGGTAAGTAAACCTCACGTGCTAATATAGATCATGATCCTACATAAAAACAGAAGTTACAACCAATATTCGCGCAAAATTCACAAGAGGAGACGACACCTGCTGCGCAATCTTACAAAAGAACGGGCACACCCTGCCCTACTCTGACATTCCCCCCAAACACCGGATGATCCATCAACAAGCTAAAGCAAACCCAGCCCACGCGGAGCTAGGGCGTTTTCAAAAAAGAAAGGAGAGCTAAATACAGCCCCCGAATCTAAAAACCACCAGTCCATCAACCATTTAAACGCCAGACGGAACAAGCAACGCCATAAGGCTACCCCTATTTATCGATTCGTTGGATCGAGGTAAGGAAAATCTCATTTTGGTTTACCTTCTATTGTTTCCTTAAACAGGAACACAAGCGTTGCATGGGCAAGCCAGCAAAAGAGCATCCCAACCAGAGAATGGAAGGAAAACTACTACGAAATAACTGGAATAACGCCCATCTCACACTTCTTCTGGAAAGCGATGTCCCTTGAGTCGTACTCCCTTTCCCACATCTAGGTTGTCCCTATTGGGTTCTCGGGAAGGTTTTCAAACGAGGCAATAATGAGGATGTCACCAGGTTCAAGGGATAATACATCGCCCCAAATTTGGTGTTGTCGTTGGTGTTTGGGGTTGATTTGTATAGGTGTGGGGTGTATTTATAGTTGATAATTTTTGTGTGTGTGGTGGGTGGTGGTAGTATTTAACTGTATGAATTGATGGAAGCTCCGCCTACCGACAAGCCCTCTAGGCCTGACGATGAAGGAACTAGACAGGGAAATCCCAATATACGCATGAAATGGACATTAGCAAAATAACAATGTTTTATACTCTCCAACATTACACTCTCCAATATAAACAAAATTAAAAAAACTGGACTTACCCAGGAAATGCAGAGGGTAAGAAAAACCGGGACTCCCCTAGAGGACATCCGAAACTCTCCAAAAATTGAGACTCCCCTAGAGGACACCCGAAACTCCCCAAAAGTTGGGACTCACAACGGGTTAACATTTCAACGTTAGCTCGAAATAGCACCCATACGACCAAGGGCCATTGCCAATGAGAAGAGTTTGACCTTGTTCGAATCATATTTGGTTAAGATTTCGACGTCAGCTAGAAATAAAATCCTTGCGGCCAAGGGCCGTCACCAATGAGAAGAGTTCGACCTCGTTCGAATCATATTGGGTTAACATTTCGACGTCAACTCGAAATAACAGCCCATGGCCAAGGGCCATTGCCAATGAGAAGATTTCGACCTCGTTCGAATCATATAGGGTTAACATTCCGACATCAGCTCAAAATAACAACCTTACGGCCAAGGGCCATCGCTAATGAGAAGAGTTTAACCTCGTTCGAATCATATTGGGTTAACATTCCGACGCCAGCTTGAAATAACACCTATACGGCCAAAGGCCATCCCCGATAAGAAGATTTTTACCCCATTCGAATCATATTGGGTTAACATTTCGACGTCAGCTCGAAATAACACCCTTACGGCAAAGGGCCCTCGCTAATAAGAAGATTTCCACCTCGTTCGAATCATATTGGGTTAACATTTCGACGTCAGCTCGAAATAACACCCTTACGGCAAAGGGCCCTCGCTAATAAGAAGATTTCCACCTCGTTCGAATCATATTGGGTTAACATTTCGACGTCAGCTCGAAATAACACCCTTACGGCAAAGGGCCCTCGCTAATAAGAAGATTTCCACCTCGTTCGAATCATATTGGGTTAACATTTCGACGTCAGCTCGAAATAACACCCTTACGGCAAAGGGCCCTCGCTAATAAGAAGATTTCCACCTCGTTCGAATCATATTGGGTTAACATTTCGACGTCAGCTCGAAATAACACCCTTACGGCAAAGGGCCCTCGCTAATAAGAAGATTTCCACCTCGTTCGAATCATATTGGGTTAACATTTCGACGTCAGCTCGAAATAACACCCTTACGGCAAAGGGCCCTCGCTAATAAGAAGATTTCCACCTCGTTCGAATCATATTGGGTTAACATTTCGACGTCAGCTCGAAATAACACCCTTACGGCAAAGGGCCCTCGCTAATAAGAAGATTTCCACCTCGTTCGAATCATATTGGGTTAACATTTCGACGTCAGCTCGAAATAACACCCTTACGGCAAAGGGCCCTCGCTAATAAGAAGATTTCCACCTCGTTCGAATCATATTGGGTTAACATTTCGACGTCAGCTCGAAATAACACCCTTACGGCAAAGGGCCCTCGCTAATAAGAAGATTTCCACCTCGTTCGAATCATATTGGGTTAACATTTCGACGTCAGCTCGAAATAACACCCCCACGGCCAAGGGTCATTGCCAATAAGAAGATTTTGACCCCGTTCGAATCATATTGGGTTAACATTTTGACGTCAGCTCGAAATAACACCCCTACGACCAAGGTCCATCGCCAATAAGAAGATTTCGACCACATTTGAATCATATTGGGTTAACATTTTGACACTAGCTCGACAAGCCCTCTAGGCCTGACGATGAAGGAACTAGACAGGGAAATCCCACTATACGCATGAAATGGACATTAGCAAAATAACAATGTTTTATACTCTCCAACATTACACTCTCCAATATAAACAAAATTAAACAAACTGGACTTACCCAGGAAATGCAGAGGGTAAGAAAAATCGGGACTCCCCTAGAGGACATCCGAAACTCTCCAAAAATTGAGACTCCCCTAGAGGACACCCGAAACTCCCCAAAAGTTGGGACTCACAACGGGTTAACATTTCAACGTTAGCTCGAAATAGCACCCATACGACCAAGGGCCATTGCCAATGAGAAGAGTTTGACCTTGTTCGAATCATATTTGGTTAAGATTTCGACGTCAGCTAGAAATAAAATCCTTGCGGCCAAGGGCCGTCACCAATGAGAAGAGTTCGACCTCGTTCGAATCATATTGGGTTAACATTTCGACGTCAACTCGAAATAACAGCCCATGGCCAAGGGCCATTGCCAATGAGAAGATTTCGACCTCGTTCGAATCATATAGGGTTAACATTCCGACATCAGCTCAAAATAACAACCTTACGGCCAAGGGCCATCGCTAATGAGAAGAGTTTAACCTCGTTCGAATCATATTGGGTTAACATTCCGACGCCAGCTTGAAATAACACCTATACGGCCAAAGGCCATCCCCGATAAGAAGATTTTTACCCCATTCGAATCATATTGGGTTAACATTTCGACGTCAGCTCGAAATAACACCCTTACGGCAAAGGGCCCTCGCTAATAAGAAGATTTCCACCTCGTTCGAATCATATTGGGTTAACATTTCGACGTCAGCTCGAAATAACACCCCCACGGCCAAGGGTCATTGCCAATAAGAAGATTTTGACCCCGTTCGAATCATATTGGGTTAACATTTTGACGTCAGCTCGAAATAACACCCCTACGACCAAGGTCCATCGCCAATAAGAAGATTTCGACCACATTTGAATCATATTGGGTTAACATTTTGACACTAGCTCGAAATAACACCCCATGGCCAAGGGCCATCGCCATTAAGAAGAGCTCGATCTCGTTCGAATCATATTAGATTAACATTTCAACGTTAGCTTGAAATAACATCCCTACGGCCAAGGGCCATCGCCGATAAGAAGAGTTCGACCCCATTTGAATCATATTGGGTTGACATTCCAACGTCAACTCAAAATCACACCCGTACGGCCAAGGGCCATCGCCAATGAGAAGAGTTCGGGCTCGTTCAGATCATATTAGGTTAACATTTCGACGTTAGCTCAAAATAACACCCACACGGCCAAGGTCCATCGTGAATAAGAAGATTTCGACCTCGTTCGAATCATATTGGGGCGAACATTTCGACGTCATCTCGAAATAACACCCCAACGGTCAAGGGCCATCGCCAATAAGAAGAGTTCGACCTTGTTTGAATCATGTTGGGTTAACATTTCAACTCAGCCCGAAATAACACCCCTAAAACCAAGGGCCATCGCCAATAAGAAGAGTTTGACCCCGTTCGAATCATATTTGGTTAACATTCCAACGTCAGCTCGAAATAACACCCATACGGACGGCCAAGGGCCATCGCCAATAAGAAAAGTTCTACGTCGTTCGAATCATATTGGGTTAACATTTCGACGTGAACTCGTAATAACATCCCTACGGTCAAGGGCCATCGCCAATAAGAAGAGTTCGACCTCATTCGAATCATATTGGGTTAACATTTTTATGTTAGCTTGAAATAACACCCTTACCACCAAGGACAATCGCCACACGAAAAGGGGAGATCGACATCGTTTAAACTATAGTGGGATGGTATTTTGACATTAGCTCGAAACATTCCCATGGATACAAACTCCAAATTCGACATTGCTCGGATGTGTATAAAAAAGGAAGCAACTTCGTCCGAATCAACAACAGTTTGATCCCACACGAACGACTCAAGTCAAGACTAATTTTGTCCAAAACAATGGACTTATTATATAAACTCATTTGAGTCGAAGACGAATCTACTTAAAGCGATAAGTCGCCAGTCAATTCCACCCCAAATAGGCGAATCGAATAGGACTCCAGTCGGACTCACGATGAAGTCCTACTCAGTCCGGTTAAAATTAGTTTCCCTAAAAAATTAAGAATCCACCATACGGAGATCCGAATATTTATGCCAAACATATGTAAAGTGAAAGGGGGAGAGATACAAAGAATGTACAATGGTAAAAACTCCTTTATTTAAACAGTCACGCAAATGGCCTCAAATTACACACGACTAAAACCGGTCCAGTACAAAATTAAAAAAAATGGAAGGAAATAACACAAACAACGACAAACAAAGATAACTTTTTTTACTCGACGCCATCACCACCGTCCTCCTCATCACCATCTCTAGGAAACTCCCCCTCAGTATTAACATCCTCGTCGGCCTCCGGTGTCGCGGGATCATAACCACAGTTAACTCGAGCCTCTCGTGCCTTTTCCCTAGCTCTTCATAAGCGGCCTCAAAAACATTGCTCGCTTCCCACAAACTCTTATAAATGTCCCACTGGTCTGCGGCATGGACCCAAAGCTCGTGCAGATGGCGAGGAACAACACCGTAGGTAGATTCGACTTGGGCCAACAACTATGTCTTTTCGGCCTCAAGAACAGCCACCCGATCCCCCAAGGCTAAAGCTTTTCGGTTAATTTTGCCAATGCACTCTTCAAGCCTCGCCTCCCTAAGCGTAGTCGTCGCCCTCTACGAATCTTGCTCGGATTAAAGGACGGGGATAGTGTCCTCCAATGCTGCAACAGTCGCTGAAGCCGACACCTAAGAAATTTTGGCACTCTCCAACTCAGACACCTTCCTCTCCAACACAGCTAATTTCTCCATCCACTCGGCACTCAAAACCTCAACTCTGATGGCGCTTTCATCCAACTCGGATTGCAATGACAGCACCTTCGCCTGAAGATGCTCGCACTCTATGGTGACCCCCTTTCCCAACTCAAGCTCTTCATCCTTTACACGAAGTTGCTCCTCAAGCTCGCTATTCCTGCGAATAGCCTGCATCAGCTCCTGATCTCTCTTCTCTAGTTCCTCGCCAAGAGATTGATTACCGGCGTTCGCCTTGAGCCGCTCGTGCATCTCACGACACCTGTAGCGGTAGCTGATACTTCTCCAACATCATCAGAAAAATATTAGCCCGAGTGTCGTCCCTACAAGCACTTTCGATCTCGACCATGTACGTCTGAAAGCAAAAAAGGGGGGACGGAAAAAGGCGGTAAAGGTTAAGGTCGCCAATACAAAAGGAACACAAAAATGAAAGAGGAGAAACTTACCCTCAGGCACATAGCGGCCACATCATGAATCAAATCAACGTCACGGACGTCCCAAAGAGCCTCGCATTCAGCGGTAGAGCACAAAAGGTCAAACTGTGGCACCAAGAGGTTAATCTCTGACGGTATCTCAAGTATACGAGACAGACCCCCTACCGTTACCACCATACTGGTAAGGCCCTCATCGAACATTGTAACATCATTAGGATCCAAATCGTATTCAGACTCGTAGTCGTCGACCACGACACTTTTTCCTCTCTCTACGGCTGAAGAAGAAGCACGACTCAATTCGGAGGATGAAGGTCTACCCAAAGTGGCGGCAGTGGCCTCGGGGTCCCAACTTCCCATCGCAGAAGGCTTTTGATCAATCAAAGCAGCTGAAATCTCCATCGTCGGGTTGGTCACGATCGTCGGGTTTACCTCTACGACCGTATTAGCACTATTGTCCATTTCATATACCGTCATAGGAAGGCCACCCTCTGAATATACGACGGCTGGGAGAGCCATCTCAGACTCCACTCGCCATCTATTCGATGGACCCTCCCCGTCCTCAACACGGTAAAACTCACCCGTTGAGCGAGCAGTAGGAGCTGGAGTCCTAGACTGGGGAACAACTTCCATACATACGACTCCGGTCGTAGGTTCGACTTGAGTAGCCCTCGCTGTAGGGTGGGTAGTTGACCTCGGTGCAGGCCGAGCAGAAGACGTCAATTGATGGAATGCAAGTGGAGGAGCCCTCGTCCTTCGCACTCTCCCTGATAACGATAATGGTCGTATAAGCAACGAGGTCAAATTATAAGGCAAAAAATAGAAAATATGCGGAAGATTGACTTACCAGTAAGGGCCTTATGTACGTACTTCTCATAGAAGGACAGACATTCACGAACTCCCGCCGTATGAGGAAGAATGACATTCACCCATTCGTATATATAATCAACAGACGTATGGGGTAGTCTCGCGGCTACAAAAAAAAAGACAATTTAGTACTCCCCAAAGAAAAAATGGTCAACTACCACTTCGACCAGAGAAACTTACGTGCGAAGTTCTACCTCTCAGGAAACCCTGTAGAGTCCGCCATAAGGTGCTCAGTCCACACATAAAAATAATTTTCATAGAAATGACGATTGGCCTTATCGTCCGTCTTCACCACTAGGCTCTTCGTTCCTTGATGGTTCATGTGAATCATTGTGCCTCGAATAAGTTTAGGGGAAAAAATTTTGAGCATGTATCCCAGGGTGATCTCCCGATCGGCAAGCTCTGCAAACTTGAGCAGCATGAGGAACTATTTTTATAAGTACGACGAAAGTTGAACCGGACATACCTCGTAGAAACGGCAGAAATCTACCACCAGGGAAGGGAGAGGAAATGTATATCCGACAATAAAGGGATATGCGTAGAACACACAAAACCCTGGGCGGTCAAAATGTATAATATCATCTCCTACCGCCGGCAACATCTCGACATGGTGCGGAATCCCCCACTTGGTCTTAAGCTCCACAATCGCCGCCTCATCCATAAAAGCGGAAACAGGTTCCGGTTCCTCTTCGGCAGGGTGTCAAAATTGGTGCACGGCTTCCCCGGGCGGGGTAATATTTTGGTCGCCATTGGAACCCCCTCATCCTCCACCACTTCCACTCCTCCAGGAGCAAGAACATTATTTTTCGACACCGGAACTGCAGCAAGATTGTCAGCACGGGAAGAAGTACCAGCCATTTATCTCGACTGAACATAGGGAAGTAAGAGAGAAGATAGTGATGTCAATTTATGACTAACAAGAGAGTGAATCAAAAATCTGAAGTATCAGAGAAGATGAAGACTCGCAAAACTCTTTTGATAAATTGAGAAAGTGTGTCAATGGAATGGAATTTCCCCCTATTTATAGGAATATAAATGCCCCAAGCGGGAAACCCAAGAGTCGCCAATCAAAACTGATAGGGCATGAGAAACGGTTCAATCCATAGGAAATGTGTCTCATAATGGCAGTAATTACGAATGACATTGTGAATTAGCACAACGGTTCAACCCCGAACGGATGCGACGATCCAAAGGCATCATTGAAGTGGTGCGTTATCACCTCGATCTAAGAAATCTCACTCAAAGGCATATAGTTAGATTTCTCCTAACTTTCGAATCGACAGAATTCACCTATCGAGCCCACTAAGGGAAGACCTCGACAGACGGAGGGACTAACTGTATAGGTCAAAATCTGACCATAGCGGTTGACCAAGCCAGGATTTCGCCTAGGTGGAGAAATAGGGAAAGGCACCACGACCGACCTTGGAATCAAGTCATCAACATGTGTCAAAGACACACTGTACTCAAGTAATGACGAGGAGAACCGTCGCAGAGGTTCATGTTAGTCAAAGACCACTTAATGAAGGATTCCAGGAGCTATATATAGAGGGGGAATTTCTCGAAAGGGGAATTTTTCTCCTACCATTTCTACTTTTATGTAAGCTCATTTTTCCTCTTATGGGGATGAAATTATGACATCAATAAACAAGGGATGCTCCTACCTTTCATTTTTTTCTCATTGTATACTTGCAGATCTAAAGTTGATTATGTTAGGCTAAGATTTACCTTCTTTATTATCGATAATTGAGGTTGGAAAAATAGTCTCAAACTTTTTTTGTTCAAACACATACCATCCCACTCTGCTAAACATCTTTTGTATGGTACAAATCCCTTTATGTAGTTCCGTTTCTCCCTCTTGGATATACATTTATATTCAACACCATAACAATTCCTCTTTCCATCATCTCCTTCACTGGCTAAGCCAATGTTAGAACCAGATGATGATCTTGCCCTCTAAGATTCTTTACTGTTTTGTCCTTGACTAGGAACAGAACTCCCCGTGGCTGTTTGGCTGCACGACGAGATGAATTGATACACCAAATCTTGGTACCAAGACCACCAAGACATAGTAGCAGGAAGGGATGCTACACTGTTAGGATTGTTAGCTTAATTAACTTATGAACTTTCAATTTCTACAACTCACGTCGAATCATATCAAATTAATCCAAAATGATGTCAAATTTAGCATGAAAGTTTCAAATGACACAATGGAGCTATACCCACTACTGAATCAAAATTCGAACCCGATATCAAAAAATTAACTTCCGGTTAAACCTCTCAACCTTCCAAATCTTCAACTTTCTAATTTTCGCCAAAATATGCTGAAACCTTCTAGAAATATCCAAATGTGTATCCGGGCATACTCCCAAGTCCAAAATCATCATCCGGACCTATCGGAACCATAAAAACTTCGATCCGTGGTCAAAAACATAAAAGTCAAACTTGGTCAACATTTTTAACTTAAAGTTTTAGCAATGAAATTCATTCTTACAAATTAATTCTGAATCACCCGAAAAATCAAAAGTGACAATATACACAAGTCGTAATATATTATACGGAGTTTTTGATATGCAATATTATCAAAAATATATTATAAATCACAAGACTTTATGATTAAGAATAGGACAACAAAGATTTTTCATAGCTATTATATTTTAAATTAATGTTGAACCTGATACTATCCGGCAATGTTGAGAGAAGAACGCTATATATATATATATATATATATATATATATATATATATATATATATATATATATATATATATATATATATATATATAAAAAAAAA
>MU733583.1:71111-136472 GCA_026770625.1 Nicotiana glauca
AAGGAGTTGCTTGAAGTGAAGAAAGATGTAGCATGACCTTGAAGCGAAAGGATGTTGTCGCACATTTAATGGGTGTCCACGAGGGGTGAATGGACTCGTGCAGCTGGAGAGTGAGCTCGAACTCAGGATGGGTTATTAATGTCGTAGTGACGGTACCTCATGCAACATCGTTGGAAGATGTCGGGGAGTGATTTCGACAGGTGGGGTATTCCGGTGAGCAGGTTAGCAGTCGCGTGGTTGGCGAGGCTTCTGCGAAGAGTTCCAGTGGATATGCTGCACAGGGAATTGTTGTGTGAACGGTGCTAATGATTTAGAGTATCAAATTGAGTTTCTACGATGAGATATCGAGAATGCCAGCGATTGTTGGTGCAATGGTGGATGATGATTCAGAATATGAGAGATAGGGATTTACATGAGAATTCCGAGAATTTGCGGCAGATGATTGCGCAAGGTTATGTCAATAGAAATTTAGAATAATGGTGAACTCCAGAGTTTTGTAATAATGGCTTTAAGCTAAGTGGGAGAGTCCCACCGCTTATGATTTGGGTTGCATGGTTAGCTACTCGCGAAGTTTCTTGTTAATAGCATACTGAGGGGTTATCTCAGCTACGGAAAAATATCATAAGTAGTAATTTGAGTAGAGGAATTGTTAAAGATGTGCTATGGTTGGCCTTATGGTCTCATGTTCGAACTTGGGAAAGAATTCGGGATTTATGCCTTGTATGGAAGCGGGTTTAAAAGGGAGTAATTCTGCTGGGTGCCTCGTCGAGAGGGTATTCCTGTGTTACGAGATTTATGTAGCCGATTATATTCGGGACCAAATCAGAGTGGGTGGCTCTCAGTAACGGTCCTAGTGAATTCAAGAGGTAAAGTGTGGTGCCTAATGATATCGAGTTTATAGGTACAATTAAGGATCAAGCTTGGAAAGCATGCTTATGAGGAGTGGCACAGAATGTTCCGTGATAGTTGGCTTGTGATGTAGCAATTGGGAAGTATGAAATGGTTCGTAGGAGTTGAGACATCATGGTCTGGTGGTTCAAGGTCACTCGGGATGAGTGTAGATGGAATATGTTATGTGTGAAGAGAGTTAGTATTATTTCAAAGCACTCAAGCATAAATTGGAAGGAAAGGGATTGATTAGCCATAGTTGAAATTGGGCATGTTGGGATCTGTGATTAGTTCATTCAGCGTGATCAGGTTGTGTGTATGATTTGTGACGGTGCGTATCAGGCTTGTCAGCCGCCGCAAATGATGTTATTCAGAAGCCTTCTATTTCTAAGGCTCGTTGTGTAGAAGCAGATTCCGGAAAGGGTTATGGTGGCTTGGACCACTACTTGCAGATTTGCATATCCTACGGTTATGGGAAGTTACCTAGGTGTTGCTATGCTTCTCCTAAAGTGAGTTAAATGAAAATTTTTATATGATGAAGTGTTAGTTTATCAGTGGTTCCAGGGTTGTGATGGAAATTGTGTCTATCGTATATCGGCACGTTGGGTGCAGTGAGAGGTATGGAATTTGAAGTGAGGATCAAGGTTACAGCTTGGTAATGACTATGATGTCACAGGCTCGGATGAGCAAGGAAAGGGTTGAATGATTCGAGTAAATTGGTATTGGCTTCAGAGTCACCTGAGATCGATGTTTTGTGAAAAAGGCCTTGTACCCTGGTTAAGGATTCTTGATCGCTTTTCAGTGTTGGTGCGACTGATGGTTGGAATGAGCAGACTCGATATTTATTTCAGGAGATTGTGGGAGCGTGTCCCACGGGAAGATTGTGTAAGTGTGGCATGTAGTCGCTTGATTGACTAAAGATTTAAGCAAGTATGAGGATTGTGGTAATAACATTTGTTTGAGAAACTATGCCAGGAGGGCACCTTGTCTATTGGGTCATGAACTGGGGAGGTTGCTCCGGTTATGACTATTGTTCTTATGTGTCATGAGGAAAAGAGAGTTACTATGAACCTTTGAAAGGTTATTCGCCAAGTTGGTACAATCAGAAATCGGCTTGAAATCGATCTATTGATTTACATATGTGAACATGGCTTTATATCAGGCCAGTTATGTTCGTTTCAGCGAGTGTTCCCCATGGAGGAATGGTCGGGGTGTTATTTTCTCATCGTCTATTCCAGGTAATGATGTATTGCGCCGTATGAGTTGTAAGACGGCTTGAGAAAATTGGTTACGTGTTGAGAGTCTGCGTAGAAATGATGTGTTATGAGCAGAATGGCTTTGAGATTTATGTTGTATATCGCACCTCAGTTGTGCTTGGGTTTCGTAGCCTATAGCTCTATGTGTTTCCTCAGGGATGGTATTATGCACTTAATGTGCTTGCGATCGAAATTCGATGTTTTGTTGTAATGAGCAGATTTAGCTCAAAGTACAATCTCCTTCTGTGAGGTCTATTTTTGGATCGGGTTGCACGCCGTAACAGTGTGATGTCGAGTCTAGTTTTCAATGTGCTATTCCTTTGTGTTTCACTTCCTATCTTTCTAGGAAAAGTCCGTATTAGTGCGGGGTTTAGATAATTCCTTCCAGAATTCGATTTCCTGTTTGTGTTGTGTTCGGATTGGTGGCCTATTGGCGCATGGTAGAATCATATGAGATTTTTATAATTTTTGGGGCGTCTTATTGCCTGAGCAGTTGTATCGGATGAGACGAGATCCCTTGATCTAGGATTCTGTGCAATCCAGCTACATGAGGTATGTTATGGAGATAAGACCATTATTGGGTTCAAAATGAGGTGGAGGCCTTGCTAGGAGTGTAGGCCTAATGTTTTGTTGACTCGGCGATTGATTATGAATGTCGGTACATCTCGTCCGTCGTGGCGGTATGGTTAAGGTTAGAGTAAGACCTGTATATGTCACAGGGTGCAATGGGAGCATCAGATCAATAGGATTTTGGCTAAGTTGATCAGAGAATATTATGGTGGTCCTGTGGAGTTAGTGTTGCAAAGTAAGAATTCAGCAAAGTTATGTCGTTGTGTTTGAGTACAGCGTGTAGTGATTGATATGGTGATCGTATGTTGGAAACAGGCCTAGCATAGGATCCCAGATGTTGGAATCGGGCTGTAAGGCTTATTTGCTAGAATAAAAGGGAACATTCTCAGAATTTATCGAGCTTATGTGCTCTACTAAGTCTTGGTAGCACGGGAAGGTGTGTGAGGTGCTAAACAATGATTTCAGACTACTCCAGTACAGTTCTCAGCACGTTCGAGGACGAACGTATGTTTAAGTGGGAGAGAATGTAACGACCCGACCGGTCGTTTTGAGTACTAGCGCTCTGTTCAGCAGTTGGAGGGCATGAACAACTTCATTTCAGGTATTATGACTTGTACGCGTGGTCGAAATTGAATTTCGAGAAGTCCAGGGTTGATTTGGGAAGAGAATTCTCATTTCGGAAGCTTAAAGTTGAAAGAAGGAACTAGGATTTGAATTTCGAGTAAACAACCTCGGAATCGGGATCTGAAGGTTCCAGCAGGTTAGTATGATGATTTCAGACTTGGGCATATGCCCGGTGCGGGTTTTGGATAACCCGGGAGCGTTTTGGCGTCTATTGTGGAAATTAGCATATTAGAAGAAATTTCATAAGTTTGGCTTGGAGTTCATTTTAGTGTTATTGATGTCCGTTTGGGATTCCGAGACTGTGAATGGCTCCGTATAGTGATTCTGGAGTTGGGGGCGCGATCGGAAGTGAATTCGGAGGTCTGTAGACCATTTTGAAGCCATTTGGCTAAACATAGAAATTTAAAGGTTTGAAGAGTTTGAACCGGGAGTTGACTTTTTGATATTGGGGTCAAAATCCAATTCTAAAAGTGGGAGTAGGTCCGTAATGTCAATTATGACCTGTGTGTAAAATTTGAGGTCAATCGGACAGGATTTGATGGGTTTAAGCATCGGAAGTAGAAGTTGGAAAGTTCAAAGTTCATAAAGCTTGAATCGGGGTGTGATTCATGATTTTAGCGTTGTTTGACGTTATTTAAAGCCTCAAGCAAGTCCGTAATATTTTTGGGGATTGGTTGGTATGTTTGGTTGGGTTCCCGGGGGCCTCGGGTGGATTCCAGGTGGTTAACGGATCAAAAATATGACTTTGAAGAAGTGCTAAAGCATCTGGTTGCTGGTATTTTCGCTTCTGCGGTTGAGTGACTGCAGAAGCGGAACCGCAGTAGCGAACAAGTGGCCGCAAAAGCGATTTTGGACTAAGTATTGGGGGACCGCAGATGCGGTCAAGGCTCCGCAGAAGGGGGACCGCATCTGCGGAGGTGAGGTCGCAGAAGCAGAAGGGCCGACTTGGAGAGGAGCCGCAGAAGCGGCTTTTGGACCGCTTAAGCAGAACCGCTGATGCGGTTTGGTCTATGCTGAAGCAGAAATTTTGGCTGGAGCCTAGGGACCACAGAGGCGAATAATTTTCTGCCAAAGCGGAATCGCGGAAGCGCGATTTTTTTGCATAAGCGAAAATTGCTGAAGGCAAAAGGGTTATTTTAAAGTCGGGATTTGTTCATTTCACACATTTCTCCCACTTCATTTGGCGATTTTTGGATGGTTCAAGAGAGGATCTTCATCAACCATGCTAAGGTAAGTTTTTCCCACCCATTATGAGCTAAACACATTGATTATGTATGGATTTGGGCATGAAAATTAGTGTAAAAATTGGGGTTTTGGTTGGAAACCTAGAAAATTATAATCTTGGATTTTAGCCACGATTTAGAGTATGGAATTAGGAGAAAATCATATATTTGAGTTCCTAAGGTAATGGGTAACCTTCATCTTCGAGAAATTTTCGATTCCGGGCACGTGGATCCGAGGGCATTTTAGTCAACTTTTCGTTCGGGGTTAGGAATTGTTATAAATTGAGTTGTAAGGTATAGTTGAGCACATATTAATGAATTTGTATGATCATTGGCTAGTTTCGGTGCGTTGTGCGTTGGTTCAAGCCTTCGGAAGGATGTAGAATGCCGGTTGCGAGTCTTCGGAGCGAGGTGAGTCTCTTTTCTAATTCTGTGAGGAGAAAATTACCCCATAGGTGAGTTAAATTGATTATTTGCTCCTAGTTGTGGGGGCTATGTGCGCACGAGATGATGAGAGTCCGTGCGTAGCTACTATTATGCTATTGTCCGGGTAGTTTAGGACACAAAAAACATGTTATATGTGGATTAATTGTGGGATCATTGATGGCTTAGATTGCTTAAATCACATTAAATTAATAATTAGATTTTCTAAAAGACTTAAGCTTTGTTTTTCCGTAATTAATAAAGAGAATTGATCTTTCCTGGATATTTGCTCCACGTTAACTTCCTGACTGTTTATCTGTCTGTGTGTGTTTATTTTGGAACGAGCCGAACGCCTCGGCAGATTAATAGATGCATCTATAGGCGCACTGTCGACCTCGGCAAATGCACATTTATTTCTGTTGGATCGGGTCGTCGCCTCGGTATGATTTGCGCATGCCTGTGTTGCTGCCTGAACTTAATTAAGTTAATTGCCTTTTTGTGGCTTAAATATATTGGGGTTATGTTTTAAAGAGAAATTCGGGAAATTTTCCTATGAAAGAACTACGTGTTTATTCATTTCCTCTATTTGGATTAGAATCATGTATATAAAGAATAAATCCACGGTTTAATATGTGTATTGAGGATAAATGATCATTGGACCGTTAGAGTGTGTCAAAGTTGACCATCTCGTCTCTACCCCTTCGGGATTAGGCGGGACACTCACTGAGTACACGTTGATTACGTACTCATACTACACTTCTGTGCATTTTTGTTGCACAGGTACATGATACTTTAGCGTCCTACTAGGCGCAGCAGTACGGACGATTTGAGGACTAGGTGAGTTGCAGTATTCAGGCGGCCCGCAGCTTTTAACGTCCCTTCCTAGTAATTGTACTTCATTTCTGTCCATTGTATTCCGGACAGGTATTGTGTTGTATTTATATCATTGCCAGTAGTTGCTCATGCACTTGTGACACCGGGTTTCTGGGATGGTTTCAGTAAAACTTCGTACTGACTGTTATTATTTAAATTTGGATCCATGAAGTGATCTTATATTTATGAAAATTGGAAGGAAAAACCTAAGAGTTTAGAAAGTATTAAAAGAGGAACTAAATGATGAGTTAGTTGGCTGGCCTGACAGAGATGTACAGTGCCACTACGACCCTTAGTGGATTTTGGGTCGTGACAATTATAATAGAAGTCATATCATAGATAAAATCAAAAAATTGAAATCTTATGGAATATTTACATAAATATCTGGCATGATTTATTGCTTACTTTTTATAGCAAATATCCATAGATGATATACTGAAAACACACAATTATACACATATTATATATGGATTATATATAAATTACACATTCTTCAATTTTTTTTAATTTAAGTGGTAAGGCGAGCACTTATTTTGGTTGATTAGATAAAGGAAAAAGAAAAATATGAAAGAATTTCAACTAAAGACTAAAAATAAAAATAAAGTTCTTATGTAGACAATTTCTACTTAAAAACATATTTTATAGAGAAATAAATTAATTTTTTGTAATAAAAAAGACATAAAAAATAAGATAAAAGAAAATAAATATAGAAAAAATGTATGAAAAATCTAATAAACAGAAATAAGAGATGACAACAAATTTCTTCTTTTGCTTCATCTACGTTAAGTATAAAAAATTTGGAAGTTGATATCATCGATTTTAAAAAAAAAATTTCAACTCAAATACATAGACTATAAGACAGAAATATCTTAGAATATTTTTTTTAATTTACATTATGTGTCGTTTTAAAAAATTACTATTACTAACAAACTGATATGATATCTGAATTTGAATATAAATGCAATTTGAGTAGTTTGCATTGAGGTTAAGCCAAGTATGGTGTCGAGAAAAAACTACTTGGTAATTTCAAGACAATATATGCAATGTTATATAACAACAGTCAACTAATTTAACATTTAATGATTAAAAGAAAAAAATTATATATATATATATACACAAAGACAGATGTAGAGTGTTGACAACAAGTTCAATTTAACCCATATATCTATCGTTTTAGTCGGCTATCTAAGAATTTAAATGGTTCTTTAGTCTGTGAAATTTTATTTCAATGTGACATCATTTTGAGTTTATTGATATTTCTAAAGAGATTTCCTATGAATCTAAATCGTTACCTTTACTTTCCTGATACTGATACATGGAATCCCATAATTAATATAGAAAATACCACAAGTCTTGACATCTCCCAATGAAATCTCCGCTTCTAACCACATATACAACTTTAAAATGCCCAATTGTTGCATGTAGAATCTTGAACACATTAGAACCATTCTCGAGAGTCATTCACTCTATTCAAAATGCAATTAGCCTGATCAAAAGAACAGAACCACCCGTGCCTTATTAGCACTCTGACATGGCAGAATGTGACATCATTCCATTACAACCCAGCACCTTCCTGCTCTATGCACCGAGCATTCTTGCCCACAACAACTCAAGATATCTCGTGATTCTCTCACAATATGAAGCATAATATAACCTTGTCATAATTTTCCTTTATTCGAGCCATCCTCGGTCTAGATTTTGGCAAGCCATAATTGATTCACCCACACGCCTTAAACTGGAACCAATATAGCACCTAACCGTGCAATCAACTACTCACAGCAGACTCCCCCACTTGGCTCGAAGCCATAGATCAAAACACACCCAATAACTCATAACGCATGTACTCTATTGCTGCCATAATACCATTGTGAAATTAACTCAATCCTTCATAAGCCTGTGGAAACACAAATCATCTAGAATTTTAACTCTTCTGGTTAAGCCCAGTCTCTTAAGCGACCTAAAATTCAAATTTCAACACTTATATTTCACTTGCACATGAGATCTTCTAACAATCACATAAGGGTCCCACAACCCCACAACTCTTCGCATGAGATAACCCACCTGCTTTGCCTTCAATTAACATTTCCATATACCTTTCACCGTCTCAAATATTATGCGATCACTTAGTCTTCCTAAGTCAGAACTCATATCGCAACATGAAATTTACTTCACTCACAACTGGGAAACATGAAAAGATTCTTCACACGCCCGTAATTCGGGGCTATACCTTGAATCAAGATGGAACTTCCAGCACTCAATAGTTCTTCTATCCTCCAGCAGGCCTTCCTCATCACTTCCAAGTCATATAGATACATCTCGCAGTACTAACATACTCATCACATAGTTATCCAGCTGTCACTTCCACCAATAAGGACAATACCGAGGAGTGAATTCAACATATTCAATAGAAACTCACTTTAAAGAGGAGTGAATTCAACAAGTTCATAAATAGACCTCTAAGGAAAAGTATCACTCATGTGCATGTATATATCTAACTCCCCTCGAGCTAGCCTCTCTGTCACTCGTGGCTCATCTTTTACCAATCAATACTCGCACTCAGCATTCACGCTCAATAGGTACCATATAATAACCACTGCGGCGTGTAGCCTGATCCATGTATTTCGTCGACGGCGCTTACTGGGGGTGTGCAGACTCTGGGAGGGGCTCCTACAACCCAAACGTAATATCGCTGCGTCGTGCAGCCCGATCCAACATATCACTGCGGCATGTAGCCTGATCCATATATATATATATATATATATATATATATATATATATATATATATATATATATATATATATATATATATATATATATATATTGTTGCGGCATGCATCCCGATCCATAGATATATAATACTCACAACTAGGCCCTCGGCCTCTCTCAGTCATTAGCCTTACCATCAGACTCTCAGTCATCAATCTCACAATCAGACCCTTAGTCTATCTCAGTTAAAGAGGGAACTCTACCTATAACAGTTTCACTATTTTTTTAAGAATATAGTGATAAAGCCGGATTTGAGTAATAATGTGATGACCCGACCCGTCGTCACATGAGTTACTGCCCCGTTTCCCCCTTATTGTGTTGCTTCATGTCTCAATATCAGTATTAGAGTGAATCGGGCGTAATTGAATTGGTTTTGGTTGAAAATAAGGCACATAACCTCTTAGAAGGAAGCTTGTTTTAGAAAAGTCAAACGGAAGTTGACTATGTGGTTAGAGGGCTCGGATGTGAATTCTGGTGATTCGGTTAGCTTCGGGGGGTGATTTATGACTTAGGAGAGCAATCGGAAGTGAATTTGGAGGTCAGGTGTAGAATTAGGCTTGAATTGGCAAAGTTTGAATTTTGGTGGATTCCGGTTGATAGGTGAGATTTTGATCCGAGGGTCGGAATGGAATTCCGAGAGTTGCAGTAGCTTCGTTAGGTGATTTTGGATATGTCTGCAAATTTTCAGGTCATTCGGACATCGTTTGGTCAGGTTTATGATCGGATGCGAGTTTTGGAAGTTCTAGTTAAACTTAGGCTTTGATTTGATGAAATTTGATGATTTTGATGTTAATGGTAGTGTTTTGATGGTTCGAGCAAGTTTGAATAAGGTAATAGAACTTATCTGTGCTTTTGGTTGAGGTCCCGGGGGCCTCGGGTGATTTTCGGGATGGTTTCGGACCATTTCTAGGCCATTTTTAACTGCAGGTTTTTGTCTGCAGCAGTCTTCTATGCGATCGCAGATAAAGGGTCGCGATCGCGGTGAGTAAAATGTGAGAAATCTGCCAGTGAATCGCGATCGTGTAAAGCCTTTCGCGATTGCGGAGAAGAAATTTTCTGTTGCGTTGATCCCACTTCAGAAGCTTATATATCACAATCTATAAGGAATTTTGAGATGATATAAAAATGAAAGTTGTAGATCCTTGTGTCTAGTTTCTATAAAATTAAACCATTTATGATTTGGACTGGTTTACAAAGAGATATTGTTGTTATACTATAGGGTGTCCGGGAAGATGAAGAAGAAAGTTGTGTAGCATATGGGCTGACTTTGTCAGATTATATCTAGAAATATATAAGGAATTGAGAAATGACCAACACATTAAAGTTGTAAATATTTGAGTCTAATTTTCATAACATTAAACCATTTTCCATTTAGAGTTGTGTGCAAAAAGTTATGGCCATTATACTAGAGACTGTCCGAAAGAGCTGGACATTTATTCTCCGCGATCGCGAAGCCTTTTCCGCGGTCGCGAAGAGTAAAATTTTGGGCTGGAAAATTGTTCTCCGCGACTGCGAAGAATTTTCCACGATCGCGAAGAGTAAAATACCTGGACAGAATGTTTTAAAATATATCAGTCGCGATTTTGGGGTCATTTTCACCCATGGCTGCCCATTTTTGGAGATTTTTGGAGGAAAAGAAGGAGGGATTCAAAGGGAAACGACTTGAGGTAAGAATCTTGGTCTCAATACTCATTTTTATTGTGAAATCCATCTAGGAAATCATTGAATTTTTGCTAAAATGGAGGAATATGGTTTGGAATTTTGAGATTTTAAATTGAGGATTTGAAAGGGCATTTGAACTCCGATTTTGGTAAATTTGATATGTATGGACTCGTGGCGAGATGAGGAATCCGGTTATGTAAATTTTGTAATTTTTCGGGAAGCGAGCCCGAGGCTCAGGTTTTGCTAGTTTCGAGATTGTTGCTATTTTTCGACTATTTTCGATTGGGTATTTTCCCATTAGCATATTGTGATGTATTCGCTCAGTTATTATTCTCTCTTATTACCACTGAGTTGTAAGTACTCACTTTACTCCCTGCACCTTGCGTGCAGTTTCAAGTTTTTTTCACCCGGTAACGGGTTATTTGCAGGACTGAAGGCCATTTTGTGGTAATTGAGCAAGGTGACCGCCAGCGTTCGCGGCACCGCATTCCATTTTTGTATTCTGGTTTTCCCTCATATATATATATATATATTTTTGTTGGCCCAATAGTAGTGTCCCTGCTCATTAGATGCTCGTGACTTGTGACACCCTAGTCGGGCTGTATTGGGTTGTATTTATATTGATTAAATTCATATTCGAACTTTTATATAACTGATTAACTGTTTTAAGTGGTGTTCTGAGATGGTTTGGCTGGCCTTGTCTTCACGAGAGGCGCCATCACGACCGAATTTGGGAATTAGGTCGTGACAAGTTGGTATCAGAGCCTAGGTTACTAAGTCTCACGAGTCATGAGCAGGTTTAGTAGAGTCTCGCGGATCGGTCCGGAGACGTCTGTATTTATCCTTGAGAGGCTGCAGAACCTTTAGGAAAACTTTATTTTCTTGGAATTCTTATCGTGCGTATTTGATTCAGCTTGAGATATAACTCTTGAAATTCCTTCCACACGTCTGTATGCGCACATGAGCGCTCGGTATTATAAGTGCCCTATGGCTTGTGATTCCCCGATCGAGTGGCGAGATGTGATCCCGTGAGTTTGATGTTGGGCCAGTCTAGAGGACTTGAGGCCGGATCTTTGCCTATGGCTTGAGCACTGAGGTGCTGATTGTGAGAGCAAATGTTTTTTTAACTTATATGTTCAGTATTGTCCTTACTAACCGGAATGGTAGTCGGATATCCATGTGATGAGTATGTTAGTGCTACGAGATGTATCTGTATGACCTGGTGGTGACAAAGAAGTCTCCTGGATGAAAGATGACTGATAAATGATTCATTTCTTATTGCGATTTGATATGTAGCCAGTGTTATGGGCGCGTGAAGAATGTTTTTGTATTCCTAGTTGGGAAGTGTAGTACATTTCATGTGGTGGTATGAGTTTAGACTCAGAAAGACTAATTGATTGTGTATCGTATATGATGGTGGAAGGTATGTTGAAATATTGAAATGAGTCGAAGCAGGTGGGTTATCTCCTGCGGAGTATTTTTGAGCGGTATGATCCTTATGTGTATGTTAAAATATCTCATGTGTAATTGGAGGGTATGTGTTGTAATTGAGGAATTGGGACGCTTAAGAAAGTGGAATCAGCTGATGTGGAAATGAATGCGAGGCTTGCAGAGAATGTCAGTGCTAGGTGATCTGTGTATTCATAAAACTTGTAAATGACTTGAGTTTAATCTCACTATAATATTGTGGCATCATTAGAGTAAAAGTGTTATGAGTTGTTTAGAGTGCCTTGATATATGGCTTTGAGCCAAGTTGTGGAGGTTGCTGTTGGTCAGCCGATTGCATGGTTATGTGCGATGTTGATTCCGTTCCGAGGGAGGATGGCAGATCAGTTCTGGTTGCATAAATTGAGCCGAGGATGGCACGTGTGAAGGAAAATTTTTACAAAGGTTATATGGTGCTTTCGTAAATGTGAGGAAATATTAGGGTGTTTTGAGCTGTTGTTGATAAAGAATGCTCAGTGTATAGAAAAGGAAGATGGTTTTTTATATCTGTAAGAAATCATGTTCTGCGGTGTCAGAATACTAATAATGCACGAGTGGTTCCGTTGATTTAGGGCAGGTGAATTACAGCTGAATAAGAGTGAATGACTCTCGAGAATGGTTTTACTGTGTTCAAGATTTTTGCATGTAAAAATCAGGTGTCTTAAGTTTGTGTATGTGGCTAGAGACGGTGTTTTCATTAGAAAGGATCAAGACTTGTGGTACTTTATGTAAATCGTGGGATTCTACATATCCGCATTTGGAAGGTAATGGTAAACGAATTCAGAATCACAAGAAGTTCTTCAAAGTAAAGTATTCTGGAATGTGGTACTTCTGGGAAGCATTTGAGAGGGTATTTAGTGGCCTATGGGTCTTATACAGTGTGGTTTTATTTGCGAGTCTCGTGTGGTAACCTGGGTTGAGGTATTGTGGTGCTACAACAAGAGAGAATATCAAATTAATGACGAAGCAGGAAGGAAATTGGATAAATAGAATGGCTTGTTAATAAACTGAACTGGTATGGTAAGGATATGATTAATTCTCCGTATGCGTTCAAGGTAATGAGCCTTACAGGTATTGTGCAGCAAAGCTTTTAAGTGTTGGCAGTTTGCTTAACTTGTTTTGGGTAGAAGGATTTAGTCCTGGCAGTTTAGCTTGTGCAATGGGATTGGGAAAAAGAGTTCTTGATGTGTTTTACCGTGGTTTGAAAATGAGTATATTTCCTATGGGTATGAGAAGCATGGAGTGTGTCATGATTTTTCCTCTATATGGGATCATGAAAGTTCTGGACTAGTTGAGTGCGTCGATGTCTGCGGCGCAGGAGAGAGATAGAAGTCCTCATGTTATCCTGGTGTAGTATGGTCTATGTGTTATGATATGGAGAATTGAGATTTGCTTGTTCAAGGTTTCGGTTCAGTCATAATGGGGAGTCATTAAATTCATAAGCAGCACGGGCAGTTGCAGGTGATTTAAGAGTCGATCTTCAGATGATTAAGGAAGATGGTATTGCTATGCTAGTGATTTAGCGGGGGTTTATGTTCAGAAAAGGGGCAAGGTAATGAAAACTGATAATACTTCAGTAGTATTGCGACATTTTCTTGTTGGATCCGACTGTTCAGTGGTTGTAGATCGTGTGTATCGACATCGTCTAGCGGTTATTGGAAATTGGAGGTCCGAGTGGATCTTTCTTTGCTTGATATGTTAAATTTGGGTTATGATATTAGATTGCAGACTGGTTGTCCCAATGTCAGGTTGTCTAGACTAATATGTTATGGGCTATGTCGGAAAATGCCACAGGTTGCGTGGCAAGGTGCATCGGATTATGTTCTAGCAGAGTAGTTGTATTCCAAAGACCAGCAGACGGCTGGCAAGCATTGCTTTATTAATTGGGCCTTCGTGGCGGATGTCAGTGCAGAGGTTTCTACCATCGATTCAGTTCCGGTATTGAGGGACTTGTTCGGATGCGTTTCTTATGGCCGGGCATGAGACTATATGTATTTATGGTAATGGGCAAATTTGGCTCGATGTGCATCTCCTTTTGTGAGATATATGTGTGGATCGGGTGGCACGCCGCCACGGGTATGTTATCTGGATCGGGTTGCACGCCGCAACAATGTGATGTGGAGAATAGTTTTCTATATGTTACTTTGTATGCCTTGCTTCCTGGTTTCTGAGGAAAATCCGTATTGGGTGTTGCTCGGCGAATAGCGCATCGGTTGCGTCCTTTCAGGATTGAATAGTGTATATTAATTGCTTCACCGTGGGTGTGATGGATTGCGTGGTTTCAGACCTCAATCTGTGTGTGGCTGATCGTGTTGAAACTGGTGACTTGAGGTGCTTCATGTGTAACAGTGTTTGGATAAGATCGCGCATTGTAGCGAGGCTACATGGAGATTAGACCCTTCGGGATAGATTTAGGTATTCTATTTCTATGATATGGGGCGGGGTGCCAGCCTTGTGTTGTGATGGTACTGAGGAGTTTGAGTTATAGCTCTTTTGTTGAAGTCGTTTGTCATGATTTGAGTATGTTCAGACCGCCCATCATTGGCGCGTGGATTATGCAAATTGTGTCTTAGGCATGTGATGAGGTGTCATATCACCAGAGTGGTGCGTTGAATTCGAGGTGATCGTTGGAGTCATTAATGAATGCCAGTGGATGTGATTTCAGCTGATTATAGGGTTTATATCGAGGTTTGGCCCGAAAATCTGTTGTGGTATCAGTCAACAAGGAAGTGGATTCATGAATGGTTGATCTGAGAAATGGTTACAGGTTGTTGCGTGTTTCATTTATCGTTGGCAGTGTACGATGGTGTTGGAATGAGACTTTAGCTAAATAAGAGGTTTTCTATCGGTTTTTGGTTTGGATTGTGTGGTATATTGTATGATTCTACCCGAGGTTGCAGGTATAGGTTATTACAGCTGGTTCGGGCTTATTTTGAGTATATATGTGAGGTTCTGATCTTGTGTATGATTTCAGAAAGTGCAATGCGGTCCTACAGTTTATGGTTTAGATGGACCGTGAAATTTCAGCAAAATTATGCTACCGGATCAATGAGAGATAGGGTGGCATGGTATCACCCCCGGTATATGCTTGGTAAGGTCATTCAGCTATTGGTTGGCTTCTAGAACAACTCTGGGTACGCTCGAGGACGAGCGTTTATTTAAGTTGGGGAGTAAGTGACGACCCGACCCGTCGTCACGTGAGTTACTGCCCCGTTTCCCCCTTATTGTGTTGCTTCATGTCTCAATATCAGTATTAGAGTCAATCGGGCGTAATTGAATTGGTTTTGGTTGAAAATAAGGCACATAGCCTCTTAGAAGGAAGCTTGTTTTAGAAAAGTCAACCGGAAGTTGACTATGTGGTTAGAAGGCTCGGATGTGAATTCCGGTGATTCGGTTAGCTTCGGGGGATGATTTATGACTTAGGAGAGCAATCGGAAGTGAATTTGGAGGTCCGGTGTAGAATTAGGCTTGAATTGGCGAAGTTTGAATTTTGGCGGATTCCGGTTGATAGGTGAGATTTTGATCCGAGGGTCGGAATGGAATTCCGAGAGTTGCAGTAGCTTCGTTAGGTGATTTTGGATATGTCTGCAAATTTTCAGGTCATTCGGACGTCGTTTGGTCGGGTTTTTGATCGGATGCGAGTTTTGGAAGTTCTAGTTAAACTTAGGCTTTGATTTAATGAAATTTGATGATTTTGATGTTAATGGTAGTGTTTTGATGGTTCGAGCAAGTTTGAATAAGGTAATAGAACTTATCTGTGCTTTTGGTTGAGGTCCCGGGGGCCTCGGGTGATTTTCGGGATGGTTTCGGACCGTTTCTAGGCCATTTTTAACTGCAAGTTTTTGTCTGCAGCAGTGTTCTATGCGATCACAGACAATGGGTCGCGATCGCGGTGAGTAAAATGTGAGAAACCTGCCAGTGAATTGCGATCGCGTAAAGCCTTTCGCGATCGCGGAGAAGAAATTTTCTGTTGCGTTGATCCCACTTCAGAAGCTTATATCTCACAATCTATAAGGAATTTTGAGATGATATAAAAATGAAAGTTATAGCCCTTTATGTCTAGTTTTTATAAAAGTAAACCATTCATGATTTGGACTGGTTTACATAGAGATATTGCTGTTAAACTATAGGGTGTCCGGGAAGATGAAGAAGAAAGTTGTGTAGCGCATGGTCTGACTTTGTCAGATTATATCTAGAAATATATAAGGAATTGGGAAATGACCAACACATTAAAGTTGTAAATATTTGAGTCTAGTTTTCAGAACATTAAACCATTTGCCATTTAGAGTTGTGTGAAAAAAGTTATGGCCATTATACTAGAGACTGTCCGAAAGAGCTGGACATTTGTTCTCCGCGATCGCGAAGCCTTTTCCGCGATCGCGAAGAGTAAAATTTTGGGCCGTAAAATTGTTCTCTGCAACCACGAAGCATTTGCCGCGATCGTGAAGAGTAAAATACCTGGGCAGAATGTTTTAAAACACATCAGTCGCGATTTTGGGGTCTTTTTCACCCATGGCTGCCCGTTTTTGGAGATTTTTGGAGGAAAAGAAGGAGGGATTCAAAGGGAAACGACTTGAGGTAAGAATCTTGGTCTCAATACTCGTTTTTATTGTGAAATCCATCTAGGAAATCATTGAATTTTTGCTAAAATGGAGGAATATGGTTTGGAATTTTGAGATTTTAAATTGAGGACTTGAAAGGGCATTTGAACTCCGATTTTGGTAAATTTGATATGTATGGACTCGTGGCGAGATGAGGAATCCGGTTATATAAATTTTGTAATTTTTTCAGAAGCGGGCCCGGGGCTCGGGTTTCGCTAGTTTCGAGATTGTTGCTATTTTCCGACTATTTTCGATTGGGTATTTTCCCATTAGCATATTGTGATGTATTCGCTCAGTTATTATTCTCTATTATTACCACTGAGTTGGAAGTACTCACTTTACTCCTTGCACCTTGCTTGCAGTTGCAGGTTTTGTTCACCCGATAACGGGTTATTTGCAGGACTGAAGGCCATATTGTGGTAATTGAGCAAGGTGACCGCCACCGTTCGCGGCACTGCATTCCATCTTTGTATTCTGGTTTTTCCCTCGTATATATATTTATATATACATATATATATATATATATATATATATTTTGTTGGCCCAATAGTAGTGTCCCTACTCATTAGATGCTCGTGACTTGTGACACCCCGGTCGGGCTGTATTGGGTTGTATTTATATTGATTAAATTCATATTCGAACTGTTATATAACTAATTAACTGCTTTAAGTGGTGTTCTGAGATGGTCTGGCTGGCCTTGTCTTCACGAGAGGCGCCATCACGACCGGGTTTGGGAATTAGGTCGTGACAAATAACTAGGTAAAACATGACTGATTATATGCTTTCTAACAAATAGAGTGAGGAAAGATAGCAAAAATGCCCCTAAGGGTCTCAACAAGTTGGCACAAGACCCCAAACATGGCATACAACCCAAAAATATAATAACATCAAACAATTAACTATCAAATACACATTAAAATAATCATTCGGGATGGACTAGGTCAGAATCCCCAGTGGTGCTCTACCCCACGCTCGTCATCTAGCGTGTAAGCCGCCTCAAAGTAACACAGCGATGTGAAATTCGGGGTTTCAAATTCTCAGGACAGTATTTACAATCATTACTTACCTCAATCCGAGTAAAATCCTATTCCACAATGCCTTTGCCTCTTAAATCGACCTCTGAATGCCTCGAATCTAGACATAATACTTCGATTCAGTTAATACAAATTATAGGAATTAATTTCATATGAAATTCTACATTTTCGATCAAAAATCAGAAAATACACTCAAAATTCGCCCGTGGGGCCCACATCTCAGAACCCGGTAAAATTTACAAAATATGAAACCCCATCCAACCACGAGTCCAACCATACAAATTTTACCAAATTCCGACAACCATTCGGCCTCCAAATCTAGAATTTTTGTTTTTGAAAAGTTTACAAATTTTCTCTAATTTGTTCCATTTGATTCACTAATAATTGATGAAAATAACCATGGAATCATTAAATATAATCACTTTTGGATATAAAACACTTACCCCAATTCATTTGGTGAAAATCGCTTCAATCATAGCTCCAAAAATGAGAAAACTCTCGGATTGCTAAAATTATACACTATCCAGATACATCTGCGGTACTGTTCACCGCAGGTGCGGTTTTACTGTTCACCACAGATACGGTACTGTTCACCGCATCTGCAAAAATACCAGCAATTGCCCAGGAAATTTTAGCAGTTTTTTATTTCACTAAAAATGCTTTAACTACATCATACGAACTCGGAATTCGATGATTCTTGTTCCTATGAGTCACAAATAATAATACAAACTTATTCCTTCAATCGAAACTCAATTTGGAGCTCATTTGCTCAGTGCAATACCCATTTTTCTTGTTAAATAATTAACTCATGTTTCGCGTCAAAAACCCAATTGCGATTTGATGAAATTAGACCAAACTTTCCATATCATTTCTATAATTCATTATTAGAATACTGGAAGTCTAGAAATCAAATTTCGATCTCTGGAACTAAAAATGGACCTTTGGATCATTACATGCTTATGCTCAAAACGACAAAAATCTTCCAAAAACTCTTCCAAAACATATCAAGCCTCATGCGACCCCAACCAAACATGCCAACACACCCCATAACATCATTAAAACTTGTTCCAACCTTCGGAACGCCTCAAACAACATCAAATTACCCAAAACCCATCGAATTCAAGCCTAAGTTCCTAAAAACTTCCAAATTTCGCTTTCGATAAAAAACCCAACCAAACCACATCCGAATGACTTGAAATTTTGCACACACATCCCAAATGACACAACGAAGCTACTGCAACTCTTGGAATTCCATTCCGACCTATATATCAAAATCTCACCTATCAACCGGAAAATAACAAAATCTCACTTTCGCCAATTCAAGACAAAACCTTCCACGGACTTCTAAAATGCATTCCGATCACGCTACCAAGTCCCAAATCGCCTAACGGAGATAACCAAATCATAAAAATTCTGATCCGAGCTCATATACAAATCAGTCAAATATTGGTCAAACCTTTCAAATTTCAAGCTACAACTGAGAACTATTCTTTCAAATTCATTCCGATTTCCGTGAAAACCAAAACCAACGATTTACATCAGTCATAATACATCACATGGGGCAAGTCATGCCAGAGAACTGGCGATCAAAGTGCAAAAGCTCAAAACGACCGGTCAGGTCGTTACATCGTCCCCCACTTAAACATATGTTCGTCCTTGAATATGCCCAGAGTTATTCTAAAAGCCAACCAATCACCGAATAACTTTACCATGAACTTACCCGGGGGTGATGCCATGTCACCCATCTCATATAGGTACGATAACACAATGTAACTGAAATTTCACAATCCAACCTAGTACATAAACCTTAGAACCACATTTCCACTTCTGAAATCATCAATACGATCAGAATCTCACATTTCTAATGTGAATAAGTCCGAACAAGCTGTAATAAACCATATTTGTAACCTCACGTGCAATTACATGATATACCACATAACTCAAACACTAGTAACAATAACTTCTAATCACAGCAACTACTCATGAATATCGATAGAAAAACCTCTTATCAACTAAAGTCTCATTCCTACACTTTCAGGTACTGCTAATGATAAATGAAATGCGTAGTAATCCATAACCATTTCCATGATCAACCATTCATGAAGCCACTTCTCCTTTGGCAAATACCACAACAAACTTCTGAGTCGAAGCTCGATATTATCCTTCTAACATGTTGAAATCGAATATGTTCGTATTCATTAATGATCCCAACGATCTTCTAAAATCCAACACACTACTCTGGTGACATTACACCTCAATACAGACTAAAGCCTCAACTTGGGTAATCCGTGCACCAATAAGAAACAATACAAACATACTCGAATAATAAAAATGACTCAAATGAAAGAGTTGTACCTCAAGCTCTCCCGTACCACCACATCACAAGGCTGAGAACTCGTCTCACGTCATAAAAATAGAACACATGAATCTAACCCGCCAGGTCATATCTCCATCCTATTCAAACACTGCTCCACATGGAACATCTCGAGTCACTATGCTCGAATTCGACAACCACGCACAATTTGATGTCTAGAACCAAAGAAAATCGTCATAACCACGGTGAAAACAATTAGCATATACCACACAAACCCGATAGGACATGATCGATATGCCATTTACCGAGCAACACCCAATTACTCTTCCCGCTTGACTTCCACCATGAGACCCTAATAGAACTGCACCATATGTGCCTATAACTAACAAATCATAATGCCCTGCAACACAGAAAGGTAACTCATAGACCTTCCCAGATTACTAATAATTTCAATAACAATCGAATCAACACATCCTTCAATGATACAATCCAGAGCCAATCAAGCTGACTCAAATTGGAACACACATCCGTATTAGCCTGCCAACGAACTCCTTATCAAGAAAGTCCTGAAGTTGCTCCTTCAACTCTTTTAACTCTGCCGACACCATACGATATGGTGCCCGACATCACATCATACCGAAATCAATAACCCTTCCAGGCGATAATCCTGGCCACAAGAAACACTTCCAAAAAGTTCCTCACCACCGGAACTAAATCAATATGAGGAGCCTCTACACTGACATCCATCACGAGAGCCCAAATAAGGAAGACAATCCTTCCCAGCCATCCGCTGGGTCTTCGAATATAAAACCACTCTACTAAAACATAATTTGTCGAACCATGCCACTCAATCCATGGCATTCCTGGCATAGCCAACAGAGCCGCCTTAGCGCAATAGTATAGAATGTCCCCACACGGAGACAACCAGTATGAACCCAATATCACAACCAAAATCTAACCTACCAAGCACAAAAGATCCGCTCGAGTCTCTAGACCCCAATAGTCACTAGACAGTGCCGATACACGTAACCCACAACCACAATATAACCTGAACATAAGAACTCTCAATCTCCAACTCCATATAGCACACAAATCACCATACCTGATCCCAATTCTGCCGCCCGAATGCATACCACACCTCAATTACCCAATCATAACATGAAAGATATTCTAAAATTCCCCTGCGCCATCAAGAAAACTTGAATATCAGCAGTCGATCTAACAAGAAAGCACTGCAAATACCTATAAGAACTCATTACCTCAAACACATACAAGGAACAAATCATATCCTTACCATACCGGCCTGATCTACTACCCAGATACCCCATCTCTCTAAATTTCTTTCTGATTCATCTTCAACTTGATATTCCCTTTTGTTGTAGCACCACAATTTCCTCAACTAAGATTTACCAAATAAAACCAAGAATAAAGCCTCACCGTCTAAGGCTCATAAATCGCTGAATACTCTCTTAGATATTCCTTACAAGCACCATGCTAAAAAATGCTTTACCCTAAAGAGATTTCCTGTGAATCTAAATCGTTACCTTTACTTTCCTGATACTGATACATGGAATCCCATAATTAATATAGAAAATACCACAAGTCTTGACATCTCCCAATGAAAACTCCGCTTCTAACCAAATATACATCTTTAAAATGCCCAATTGTTACATGTAGAATCTTGAACACATTAGAACCATTATCGAGAGTCATTCACTCTATTCAAACTGTAATTAGCCTGATCAAACAAACAGAACCACCCGTACCGCAGAATGTGATATCATTCCATTACAACCCAGCACCTTTCTGCTCTATGCACCGAGCATTCTTGCCCACAACAACTCAAGACATCCCTTGATTCTCTCACACTATGAAGCATAATATAACCTTGTCAAAAATTTTCTTTACTCGAGCCATCCTTGTTCTAGATTCCGCGAGCCATAACTGATTCACCCACATGCCTCAAACTGGAACCAACATAGCACTTAACCGTGAAATCAACTACTCACAGCAGACTCCCCCACTTCCCTCGAAGCCATAGATCAAAACACACCCAATAACTCATAATGCATGTACTCTATTGTTGCCATAATACCATAGTGAGATTAACTCAATCCTTCATAAGCATATGGAAATAGAAATCATCTAGAATTTTAACTCTTCTGCAAATCTCGCATTCACTCACACAACAGTTAAGCCCAGTCTCTTAAGCGACCTAAAATTCAAATTTCAACACTTAAATTTCACTTGCACGTGAGATCTTCTAACAATCACATAAGGGTCACACAATGCGAGAACCCTTCGTAGGAGATAACCCACCTGCTTTTCCTTTAATTAACATTTCCGTATACCTTCCACCGTCTCAAATATTATGCGGTCACTTAGTCTTCCTAAGTCTGTACTCATATCGCAACATGAAATTTACTTCACTCACAATTTGGAAAAATGAAAAGATTCTTCACAAGCCCGTAACTCGGGGCTATACCTCTAATCAAGATGGAACTTCTAGTACTTAATAGGTCTTCTATCCTCCAGCAGACCTTCCTCATCACTTCCAAGTCATATAGATACATCTCGCAGTACTAACATACTCATCACATAGTTATCCAGTTGTCACTTCCACTAATAAGGACAATACCGAACACATAATTTCAAGAACACTTGCTCACACAATCAGCACCTCGGTGCTCAAGCCATAGGCAAAGATCCAGACTCAAGTCCTCCAAACTGACCCAATATCAACTCACAAAGATCAAATCTCTCCCCTCAATCGGGGAGTCACAAGCCCTCAAGGCATATCTGATACTAAGCGCTCGTGCGTGCATACGAACGTGTGGAAGGAATTTCAAGAGTTACTTTTCAAGCTGAATCAAGGACGCACGATAAGAATTCAAGAATGCAAAGTTTTCCTCAAGGTTCTGTATCCTCTCGAGGATAAATACTGACATCTCCGTATCGATCTGCGAGACTCTACTAAACCTGCTCATGACTCGTGAGACCTATGCAACCTAGGCTCTAATACCAACTTGTCACAATCCCAAACCGGCCCGGTCGTGATGGCACCTCTTGTGAAGATTAGTCCAGCCGACACAACAACCATATAACCCTTAATTAAATAACATTTCATAATATAAATCTGAATGAACAGTGTGGAAATAACATACAAGCCCGACATCGGGGTGTCACTAGCCATGAGCATCTATCAAGGTCTGAATACAACAAGAGTCTAAGAAAAATGTACAAAATACAGTAATAGAAGTGAGAGGAAGGAAGCAGTTCTGCGAACTTCGTGCAGCCACCTTGCTAACTCTGATGACTCCGCGTCTGAGCAATCAACACCCGCTGTCAGGTTCTGAAATACCTAAATGTGTATACGAGGTGCATGGAGTAATGTGAGTACTCCAACCCAGTAAGTAATAAGAGTAAATCGTCTCTTTTTAAATTCATCTTTTTGGTAAAAGTCATTTAAAATACCTTCCAGCAATTTCAGTAGGGGTTCAATATCATTTGTAATTAAAAGGATGAAAACCATAATCGGTCCCTCAGGCAAAACATAGTTCATAAAATAGCCCCTCGGGCAAAACTGCAATCATAAACACCTCATAACTTGAAAATCTCAATGGAAATAACCAATGCCAAATCAGTGATTAAATTCTAAAGATCTCATAAACCCCAGTTTAAATAAAACTTGTTTTAAAACATTTGCTCGACATTTCGACAGAGGCTCAATATAAAAATGAGTGAAAATAATCACTAATTCAACATATTCAATAGAAACTAACTTTAAAGAGGCGCGAATTCAACAAGTTCATAAACAAGCCTCTCAGGCAAAGCATCACTCATGTGCATGTATATATCTAACGCCCACCGGGCTTACCTCTTTGTCACTCGTGACTCATATCTTACCAATCAATACTCGCACTCAGCACTCACGCTCAATAGGTACCATATAATAACCGCTGCGGCGTGTAGCCCGATCCATGTATTTCGTCGACGGCGCTCACTGGGGGGTGTGCAAACTCCGGGAGGGGCTCCTACAGCCCAAGCACTATATCGCTGTGGCATGCAGCCCGATCCATAGATATATAATCCTCACAACTAGGCCCTCAGCCTCTATCAGTCATTAACCTTACCATCAGACTCTCAGTCTATATCAGTCATCAAACGCACAATTAGACCCTTGGTCTATCTCAGTAAAATAGGGAACTCCGCCCATAACAGTTTCCACATTTTTTAAGAATATAGTGATAAAGCCAGATTTGAGTAATAACCAGGTAAATCATGATTGAGGATATGCTTTCAAACAAATAGAGTGAGGAAAGATAGCAAAAATGCCCCTAAGGGTCTCGACAAGTCGGTACAAGGCCCCAAACATGGCATAAAGCCCGAAAATATAATAACATCAAACAATTAACTATCAAATACACATTAAAATAATCTTTCGGGATGGACTAGGTTAAAATCCCCAGCGGTGCTCTATCCTACGCTCGTCATCTAGCGTGTAAGTCACCTCAAAGTAACACAGCGATTTTAAATCTGGGGTTTCAAACCCACAGGACAATATTTACAATCATTACTTACCTCAATCCGAGCAAAATCCTGCTCCACAATGCCTTTGCCTCTTAAATCGACCTCTGAATGCCTCAAATCTAGCCACAATGATTCGATTCAGTTAATAAAAATTATAGGAATTAATTCCATAGGAAATTCTACTTTTTTCATAAAAAATTCGAGATTACACTCAAAATTTGCCTGTGGGGCCCACATTTCGGAACCCTGCAAAAGTTATAAAATATGAAACCTCATCCAACCACGATTCCAACATATAAATTTAACCAAAATCCGAGAACAATTCGGCCTCCAAATCTAGAATTTTCTTTTTTGAAAAGTTTACAAATTTTCTCCAATTTCTTCCATTTGATTTACTAATACTTGATGAAAATAACCATGGAATCATCAAATATAATCACTTTTAGATATAGAACACTTACCCTAATCCATATGGTGAATATCGCTTCGAAAATTGCTTCAATCCGAGCTCCATAGCTCCAAAAATGAGAAAACTCTCGGACTACTCGAATTATACACTATCCAGAAATTTTTTGCATCTGCGGTATTGTTCACTGCAGGTGCGGTACTGTTCACTGCAAATGCGATACTGTTCACCGCATCTGCGAAAATACCTGCAATTGCCCAAAAAATTTCAACAGCTTTTTATTTTACTAAAAATGCTCTAAATCCATCATACGAACTCGGAATTCGACGATTCTTGTTCCTATGAGTAACATATAATAATACAAACCTATTCCTTCAATTGAAACTCAATTTGGAGCTTATTTGTTCAGTGCAATACCTATTTTTCTTTTTAAATAATTAACTCATATTTCGCGTCAAAAATCCAATTGCGACTTGATGAAATTAGACCAAACTTTCCAGATAACTCTTATAATTCATTATTAGAATTCTGGAAGTCTTGAAATCAAATTTCGATCTCTGGAACTAAAAGTGGACATTTGGATCATTACATGCTTATGCTCAAAACGACAAAATCTTTCAAAAACTCTTCCAAAACTTATCCGAGCCTCATAGGACCCCAAGCAAACATGCCAACACACCCCATAAGATCATTAAAACTTGTTCCAACCTTCGAAACGCGTCAAACAACAACAAATTACCCAAAACATATCGAATTCAAGCCTAAGTTCCTAAAAACTTCCAAATTTTTCTTTCGATCAAAAACCCAACCAAACCACATCCGAATGACCTAAAATTTTCACACATATCCCAAATGACACAACGAAGCTATTGCAACTCTCAGAATACCATTCTGACCTCTATATCAAAATCTCACTTTCACCTATTCACGCCTAAACCTTCCACGTACTTCTAAAATGCATTATGATCACGCTCCCAAGTCCCAAATAACCTAACGGAGCTAACCAAAAGTCATATATTGGTCAAACCTTTCAAATTTCAAGCTACAAATAAGAACTGTTCTTTTAAATTCATTCTGATTTTTGTAAAAACCAAAACCAACAATTTACATCAGTCATAATACATCACATGGGGAAAGTCATGCCAGAGAACTGGAGATCAAAGTGCAAAAGCTCAAAATGAGCGGTCGGGTCATTACAGGCAATGATCACGCCCAACTACGCCTTATAAAAAAGACACGTGGGCATTGCAAATACAATCTTAGTATTTAGCCCAAAGTCGAACCCACAAGGAATTAACCTATCAACTTTCGTTAGACTTACCAAATTATACGGAACCAACTTCCCAAACATTGTGAATAACAATTGATGGTATTTCGACTAACTATGAATGACAGTAAATAAACAGTTGAAAACTAACTATGATTAGGTTGTGAACAATTAAGAGAAGGATCTAAGGTTATGATTTCCCCTATTGATGAAATCCCTTCCGGTTATGTGTCACATAGAATTCCTAATCCTCTTTATAAATCATGAGCACTATTATTACAGTAAATCTATCCCAAGTAATCACAACAATTTACTAGACGCTCTCTCCCGAGTTACGCTAGCTGACTTTATTCATTACAGCTCACTTTAGATTGCACCCAAGGCTTCTTTATCTCTAATCCCGCCTTTAAACCCGCATTTATTGATCCCTCATATACTTTGGGAGTGGTGTTGTTCAACAATTGACCTAAATATGCACTCTCTCCCGAGTTATGCATACTAAATAGGCACAGCTAATTGAGGTTCATGTCAATTAACTACAACAAGCACATAGTTAAACAAATAAAGATTAAACTAGCAAACTCTATTAACATAACAAGAAGTTCATCCTCAATAGGTTCCATCAAAACCCAAGATTAGAAGATTAGCTACTCATGATAAAACAAGATAAAACTACTAAATTATTCATAATAAGCAATTGAAAATAATAAAGAGAGGATAAAAGAACTCTAATGTTTTGCTATTCTTCTCACACTTGTTCTTGCCTCCAAAGTAGTCTAAAAACAAGCTTAATTCTTTCTTGGGCGAGTTTCTATAGCTTATAAAGGTTTGACACAAGTTTTCCCAAATTTACACTTTGGTCCCGAAACTTTTTGATGCGTGAACAGTGCACCGCGGTCACGGCACGGCCGCGGCTCGACCGCGGTGGGAGCTGATCATTCTGCCTTGAACTTTAATGTGTCGCGGTTGCACCGCAATTCCACCGCTGTCGCGGTGGAATTTTGCTAGGCCATTTTCTCGCTTCTTTGTGCTCGGGTACTTCTTGAGTGGAAGTTTTCTTTACATTATCGCCTCCAAAATACTCCGTGGTGCTTCCTCACTTAGAATATTCCCTGCGACACAAAAGAACACCATTTAGAGCATTTTGTTGGCAATTGACCTATAAAACAACAATAAAGCATGGTAATATTAAGGTGTAAATATCATCTATATAGCCTAATATCAACACCCCACACTTAAATCACTTCTAGTCCTCGAGCAATCCACCACACTCCATCAAAGTTCCTCCCTTGTGATTTTCCTTTAACGACTCACACCGTGAACAATTTACCAAAGTGCACCTAGTAGAGACAACCTTTACCTCAAAAGTCAAATCTCTTGTACCATGCAACATTCACACTTACTCAAACCACTCTATACAAGAGTCAAGCCTTACCTTTCCTTTGTGAATCACATGCCCTCACATCACACAAGAGAGTAGTTCCACATAATATGGTCTTTAGAATAATTAGGAACTTAGATAAACAAAATTCGCTCACTCTCAAAAGGAACATTCACATGCCACAAAGATGCACCATAAGCTTGCCCGTAGTGTAATTCTCCACTTGTCGAGCCCACTCAGTCTAAGATCAATAGGACTTCACTTGGTTGTAATGTAAGCTAAAGGACGGGTAGGATATATTTAGATATAGTGACTAACTTCCTTAAGCACTTTTAATACAATTACATTAACCTTTAGAACTATACTTATGTCAACCAAACACTCCACCCCTTTTTATTTAAAACATCCCCGTCCATTAGGTGCAATTGTAACAAACCACCACTTATTGATTACTACCTTTACTCATTCATTGCATTTTTTTTTTGTGGTTCTTGTTCTTTTACTCTTCAAAACTTTGCACCTTTTCTTTATTTCAATGGTTCCACTCAAAAACCACCACCACTCTACACTTTTGCTTTTGCATAATTTCAATATTATTCAAGTGTTTATGGGAGATAAAAGGGTTCAAACAACAGGCTATTCAAACAATGGGGTAAGGTTCGTAATATGGTTGCCAAAGAAACATGCTTATAGGTTCAACGGGGTTAACTAAGATGTATTACATTCAGGTGGGTTTACTTTTTATGTCTGGCTCAACAAAGAAATGCCTAAATCACTTCTAAGACCGAATGAAACTACTATTTCGCTTTGCAAACACACAGGATAAGTTCTAGGCATCAAATGTGAATCATGGAATACAGTAAAACTCACACACACATGGCACATGACTCACTCCGGATTGATTTATTAAGACATGCTCTTTTGAGTGTTAAAGTTAGTTACAAACATACAATTTAAGGCACTTTAGCAAGATTCAACCATTGAGACTAGGCGTTATACTCTAATGTCTATTGTATTCCGGTGTATCTATGCTAAGGGTTTCTCCTTCGATTTTAGCTCGTAGCACATTAATTCTAGTCTAAAGCTAAAAGAAAAAAAAATAAACAAAAACTACCAACACAGGTTCAAGCTAAACCCTTGAAAAAGAACCGTGGACCAAAGAAAAATCAAGGGGGAGTTACTACACTATCTAAAAACAAAAAATAAAAAATCTTTTTGGTCTTTTCTCTAGACTTACTTCCCTCAAGAAAATTATCTAAAGGATCCATCATCAAGAAGAGTCTCCATATTTCCTTTTTTTTCTTCTTTTTTTTCTCGACTTATTCCCTCAATAACCCCGCCGAAAGAGATCCATCGTCGGGACAAGCCACTTACCTAATTTAAATTTACCTAAGGAAACTATTAGTCAAAACAACAAACACAATCAAAGCAAGCCAAAGAAACATCAAACAGTCAATTTGTACAATTACATACATACATTGAAGTATCCCCCACCCCACACTTAAAATGTAGACATGTCCTCATGGCATCAAAATTTAAAGAACAGTGAGGTAAAGGAACTTCCCTAAAAAGTCACTCTTGATCGGAGACGGTGTCTGTGTACACATTGCAAGCACGACTCAGAGCTCTCAACCAGCCTAAGAATTTCTTTTCTGAATTCACCTGTCGGTCAGCCACCGCATCTACACGGGCACCAAAATCAGTGACTGAGGTACGAAACCCATCCATCTCCTGCTCCAAAGCTGCCATGCGGGTGCTCCGGCTTGGCTGTGAAGGGCCTGCCTCATCAACTCGTGGAGGTGGGGGGATCTCAGCTGCCTCGGCATCATTATCATCATCATCATCTGATTCAGCATCTGAGTCATTGTTGATACCCAATTTTTCCCTACATATTTTTATGTGCAAAATATTCTCAAAATAGCATGAGCATGCATATATAATCATGCCCAAGATTTTTGGTATTTTTCCTTTATTTTTAAAGATTTTAAAATCAATTTATTATCTGTTTTAATACTACAAAATTCAATAATTATTTCCAAACTGGCATTTTTAGTAAATAATTTATTTCTTTCTCTTATTTACACTAAGATATAATTAAGATAATTTTTTTATATTTTATACAATTGTTTGGTATTTTTTAAGCTAAATTGCAATTATAGCCTACTTTACAATTAACAGTATTTTGTAATTATAAAATCATTTTTTGTATTTTTTGATTAACATTTATATGTTATTAACTAGTCCAGTAACTTTAATTTGTTTTAAAATTATTTTTTACTATTTTATAAAATAATAAAAGGGGGAAATTTGGCTATTTAACAAACAACCCTTTGTTATTTCGATTTTAACCAATTTGGCCATACCCCCCTATCAGATTTTAAATGGCCCAATATCCCAATTAAACTAACCCAGCCCAATCCCTAATTTAACACGGTCCAACCCCATTTTAATCTGAGTCGTTGATCAAATAAGATCAACGAGCCAGATTTATTTCCCTTAATTAAATTCAATTACCCCCTCCCCAAACCCCTCATTTCTTCCAGATTGTCTCTCTCTCAATCTCGTCTCTTCTTCTCCCTTCTCTCTAGAACCTTCAGGTTTTTTCTTCTCCGATGATCTCCACCATCTCTCCGGCCACCTTCAATCTGACCCCTTTCGACCATCAGCCGCCATGAAACCCTAACTCATCGATTCCCTCTATTTTTGAGACCCCAGAAGCCTCCACCATGCGAATCATTCCCTAAAAGTTCCACTTGGTATGTTTTCGGCCACCTTCTTTCAGCCCCAAGTCTCCGATGGACCTCTTGTCTACGCCCCCTTTTCCCTTGCGAAATCGGGTTTACGACATTTGGGAAGACAACTCTATTCCCGTTTGGGATTTGGGTTTTTGGATTTGAAGATTCACCACCTAATGATTAAGTGCATTAGGACACTAAGAGTTTGAATTTTGAAAACCATAGTTCGGGTAAGGGCTAAAAATTATCTCGAGGGGAAGGTGTTAGGCACCACTCATGATCCACTAGTACGGTTCCCGGCCATGCTATATCGTGACTTTAATGCAAATAAGTACACAAATAATTCCACACATAAGGGTTGAAAATAGATATGTGATAAGCATGTTGAAATTAAGGTCTAGACGGTTCCACAATTCATTTGAGGGAGGGTCTAAATGCAAAAAATTAATCGAGACATGAATAAACATAAAATTTTAGAAGAAAAGGAATAATGCAGTAAAATTAAAGAGGGAGTTTGGGTTAGCGAAAACAAAGACAGAATCTTATTGATATTTTACAAAGTCACATAAAGGAAAGGGGTCCTAGGTTTGTAAAACACATGGATCATCCACACAACACCGGTATCCCAATCGTACGCATGGTGTTATCATGTGATCATCATCTCCATGTCTACCCTTCCCAACCCGTTAAGGTATTAAGTGTGGAATGGTATTGTTACCTATTGCATGCTATTACCCGTCCCACTTATCAGTCCCTGAGGTGCTTAGGACTACTAATCCTAAAAGGGAGGGAGTTTGGCTTTTTAGAGGTTTCAAAAGGGTAAACTTCTAGGGCGGCAACCAAAACATATAAAGCAGTTAATGGGAAATAAGAACAACTAAAGGCTTAAGTAGGCCTCCTTACTTAAAGAAACGAATTGTTTAGCATGTCTTACACGTACTGTTTAGGTCCCTGATTAAAATTAGCGTGGGAAGAATTGATTTACCACATATTTCCCAGATAGGGAGTCCAAATTAGTCCTGCTTAGATGTAGTTGTTGAAAACTGACAGTTGATTAATTACTTAACCATTTGCCTGTGTGTTAAACGGGATCTATAGGCATGACATCTATCAATTCAGAGACGGGAAGAATAAACTGATTGCAGAAAATAATTGTTGGTTACAAGATCACAAGTTCTGCGAGTTTTAGACAAAGTACCATTGATTTTAGACTTAGGAGCGAGTGGGCGATTCATATTTAGTTGATTACTCTTGTGGGCATGCTTTCTAGATGCTACCGATTTTACCACTGTTTACTGTTATGCAAAGGTCCTATAGGCAGGTCATCTATATGTAATTAGTAATTTTGATTCCTATAAGCAGGCTTGCCTAGCGACAGATGCACATGCAAAATGCAGGGAGTCCTATAGGCATATTATCTATGCAATATATAGAGCTTCAGTATCGATTTATTGACATGGTATTTATACGAAGTGCAGAAAAAACCTATGAGACATGGTATCTACGTGAAAATGCAGAGTTTGAAAGTAATAATCCTATGACCATGATTTCTATGTGAAATGCAGAATTTGAAAGAGTAAATATCAGATAGACATGGTATCTACGTGAAAATGTAGAGTTTGAAAGTAATAATCCTATGAACATGATTTCTATGTGAAAATGCAGAATTTGAAAGAGTAAATATCCTATATACATGGTATCTACCCCCTTTGGCATGCATTCAATCACATCTCTTTTCACTATACCCCAGTAGTTATTACAAAGTTTATTACACAGCTTATTACAGACCAAATGAATCAAAAGAAATAATAAAATTACATCAGTGATTATATCTACATTTAATCAGCCTATTCCAGACTCAAAGTCTAATAATATGAGATAAACCAACTTCCAGGATCGGATTTTTAAAGCCTTTCTCTTATTTGGGATGTGTTAAAGTTCCAAGGAACTTCAAGAGTTCCAGGCAGTGCTTACACCGCAAATATCATTGCAGAACAGATTATAGTGCAGTGTGGAAGGGCCAGCTCTCAAATGTCCAAGTTTAGAGGGAACTCAAGGCCCCGAGGTAAGGCTCATAGGAGTGGGGCAGAACATAGAGACTAGGAGTAAGTGTAAGTGCAATTGAAGGGAATTAGGGGGGAGGCTATGGCAGGGTGGTGGTTATGCCTAGCAACTGGGCTACTGGCTCACCCCCGATCAACCTATCAACCTTAGAATTAGGGAGTTAAGACCATATTAAAGGTTAGGTTCAGCCCTGGAGAGCAATTGGGATGCTGCCAGGCCATACCTTAACTCAGCACACATAGGGGGAATGGGGGTATGGGAGCAATTATTTACACTAGCAACAAGAAACAAAGAAAGAAAGAACAGACAAAGCACATAGGCACTTTAAAATTAACTTCAGAGAATTGAAGGCAGGCATGGATGCAGAGACTGTAATAAACACATTAGGAGAGATACTGAAATTAATTTTAGAGCATACCAGTTCAAAAAAGAAAGTAGGGAGAAACAATAGACTTATGAAAGCCAAAGTGCAATCAAGAAGCAAGAGTGTAGGTTTAGAAGAGAGTTGTGATTTTTGTATACTTAATCGTGTGTCTATAAAAGAATTGTGTCGTGTATTTATAGTGCAGAAAAGAGGCTAAAATAGGTAAGAAAATTGTTTGAGAAATCAATCACACAAGGTTTTCCTTTAATTAAGGGATTCTGATTTCAAACGGGCAAGGTAAATAAGGAAAGGAGTTAATTAAATACTTTTCAAAGTAATGCAATAAGGGTAAGTACATAATAGTTATTTAAGGAAAGGGTTTTGATAGTACACGATCATGCAAATTAAGGAAAGAAAATCAATTGACAGCCAAGCAAACAAGGGTCGAAAATTTTATATGAATGAACCAAGTTAGAAAAGGTAAAGAGAGGCTTTACTTAAGAATCAGTAACAATCAATTAAACCCTCCCAAAGAGGATTCTGATCCAAACACAAGTTCGAAGAAAGATTTTAATCCACATATAAAAGGGATGGTTATGCCAATCCGAAGAATTCATACACAAAAGGATTCAAACTTATTACGTGGATCTAATAGTGAGTTTGAGAGAGTCCAAGACTTGAATTGAACCCTAGTCCAAACACACAAGACCACACTTGTCAAAAACCCCAAATCCTAGGGTTTTCGACTTGAACCAAATGCAAAGAAGAGAAACAAACAGATACAGTAGAAGGTTCAATGCAAATAGAGTAGGGGAATTAATTCGAAACACAATGAGAGACAGTAGAGGAAAATATGTTTAAGCAGGCATAGTAAGAATACTTAAAGAACATGGGTTGGAATATACAGTAGGCGAAGTATATCAAATCATAGTGGAAGTCAAGTAGCAGAACATAGCATGTGAAACACAGCAAAGAAACATAGCATAGAAATATAGCATGTGAAAATATAGCCTGGAAACATGGTAGAAAAGAAAAAGGAACAAGATACAGAAAACATAGCCTGGAAACATGGTAGAAAAGAAAAAGAACAAGATACAGAAAACATAGTAGAAGGACATGTATAAAAGAAAACATAAGAACATAAAACATACACAATAAAGGGAGAAGAAAAGTCGGAGAACCTTTAAACATTTTTCAGAAACCCTAAATCAGAAAGAAACGACTTTGAGAGTAAAAATTCTTTAAAGAAAAGTTGGGGAAACTTCTTAAAAACTCAAGATAAAGCATGAATACACACAAATCTGGAGATAATCGGAAAAGAACCTCGATAGTTAGGGTTTCATATGAACCATAGAATGAGAAAGGCTTCAAAAATATCCGATCTAAGTCGGATAAGACTAGACACAGGCTCAGGAGGCTAAGATGTGTCGGAGTCAGGCCAGAGATGGCCGGAAACCTCAAGTTGACGGAGGTCTGGGTGGAGACCTTTGAGGTCTAGCCTCAAACCTTCGAATACCAAGAACACAGGAGTGATAAGGGGTGAGTATGAGAGCTTCATGGCCGGAGAAGCCATGGAAACCGGCAAGAATTGCAGGTATTAGGGTTAGCATGGGTGGCGGCGACTAGGGTTTGTAGAGAGAATGGGAGACAAAGGGGATTCAAGGGCAGCGGGTAGAGAGAAAATAAATTAAGGTTGGGGGTAATCGGTAAACTTAAAAGGAAAGGTTTAATTTGAGCCATTGATCTTCTAGATCAACGGCTGTGATTAAAAATGGGGGTTCGGTCGGGTATTTTAATTGGGTCAGGGGTTGGGTTGATTTTAGAATTGGGCCGGTTGAAATTGGGTTTAAATTGGGGTTGTAATGTGGCTATAATTGAAATGTAAATGGGCTATATGTTAAATAGCCAATTTTTCCCCTTTTAATTTAATTAAAATAGTTAAATAATTTTTAAAACAAATTAAAAGTGCTGAATTGGTTAATAATATATAAATGTTAATTTAAAAATACTGAGAGCAATTTTATAATTGTAAGATGCTATTAATTGCAATATAGGCTATAATTGCAACTTTATGCAATTTTAGCTTAAAATATCAAATAGATTTATAAAAAATATACAAAAATTACCTTAATTACATTGCGATGTAAATATAAGGATGGAAATAAATTACTCACCAAAATTATAGTTTTTGGGAATAATTATTGGATTTTGTACTGTTAAAACAAATAATAAAATGATTTAAAAAGCTTTAAAAAATTAGAAAAAATGTCAAAAATTCTTGGGCATACTTATATATGCATGTACATGCAATTTTGAGAATATTTTGAGTATAAAAATAGATAGGAAAAAATTGGGTATCAACACCTCTCATCGTCCTGTTCAACATCTCTAGGTTTATGGGACATGTCAATTGAGACCTAGGGTTCCTGGTTCTACTACCTATGAGTTCTCTGGTGTGATTTCAGGCGAAATCACACCCTATATGTCACGATCTGTGAAGTCTCAATAGGTTCTCTGAACTCCTATTAAGGTTTCTCTTGTGAAACCCTAACTCTCTCCTGAATCTCTCAAAACGATGTTATTTTCATGCTATTTTCATGTTTTCCTTTATGTTCTGCTTATTCTCGAGCTTCTTCTGAAAGATTCTCTACTTTGAATGATTTTTACTCTCTTTGGAAAACTAGGGTTTCTTGGATCTCTTTTACACATGTTTCGACCAATTTTCTTTATGATTAAAACCTTTTTCCTTATTTATTTTTGACCGATTTTATGCTCTTACTATTTTTTAGCTTGACTCTGCTAAAAACCCTAATTTCTAAAAAATGCTTCTTCATTTGATTATGTGTATTAGCATGATTTTCCTTACTCTGATTCTATGTGTTAGCATGTTTCTTTGCTTCGATTATGTGTGTTAGCCTAATTTTCTTTGCCTTGTCTCTATGTGTTAGCATGTTTCTTCGTTTGATTGTGTGTGTTAACCTGATTTTCCTTGCTATGGTTCCATCCACTAGCCTATTTATTTGATCTTTGTTAATGTTTCGTGGTCACCATGCTTAGAATGTGTCATACTAAGTCTTAACCTATGTTTACTATCTCTGGATGGTTGTGTTTGCTCTTCTCTTGTTCCCTTTCTATCTATATGGCTAATTTTTTTTTGCTACTCAAGTTCATTCACCTCTACTTACATGCTGAGAATGCAGAATCATGACTTCGCATGATTGATTCTGATTTTCCTTGATTGATTGGTAATTTAAAAACTCTATTTCAAAACCCTAGCATTCTACTCGCCTGTTTAAATTAATTGATTTTTGTTACCTTATTTGCTATAGTACTCTATTCTACCTAGCCTTTTTTGGTTGAGGTCCCCGAGGCCCCCGGGACCTCAACCAAAAACACCAACATACCCCAAAACATTATACAAACTAGTTCCAATCATCAAAACACGCCAAACATCACAAAAATCATCAATTCACCACGGATTCAAGCCTAAATTCACAAATTCTTCCGAAACTCACATTCGATCAAAAACCCGACCAAACGACGTTCGAATGACCTGAAATTTTGTGCACATATCCAAAATCACCTAACGGAGATACTGCAACTCTCGAAATTCCATTCCGACCCTAGGATCAAAATCTCACCTATCAATCGAAATTCGCCAATTCAAGCCTAATTCTACATCGGACCTCCAAAATCAATTCTGATCATGCTCCTAAGTCACAAATCATCCCCCGAAGCTAACCGAATCAACGGAAATCACATCCAAGCCCTCTAACTCAATAGTCAACTTTCGGTTGACTTTTCCAACTTAAGCTTTCCTTAAAGAGACTAAGTGTCTCATTTCTTATCAAAACCAATCCAAATCAATTATAACACACCACCTACCGATAATGAAACATGAAGAAGCATGAAATGGGGGGAAACGGAGCAATAAAACATGAGACGACGGGCCGGGTCGTCACAGGTAACTATAGCTTTTCAGACTCTTTGAAGCTTAATTAAGCTGAAATTCAATTTTGAAGAGACGTTGGAGTGTATCCCTAGAATCTAGATACTTCCATTTGGTTGGGACTCTTTTGAATGGGACTATTTCACTTGTAACAGATAAGTCCAAAAGGAGTTTGGTATTTGGTAGGACTCTCTGCTCATGATCCAAATATAGTTATTTCAAATTATGCAGAGTGTAGAAAACATACCGTGTTACCTTGATGAACCAGGTTCTTCACTGATAATTCTCTTGTGTGAGTCTAAATTTGCCAAAATAGAGAAAATATCATTAGAGATTAATGAGTCATTTTAACACATGGCACAAAAGTATACTATGGAAAGTATGAGACTGAGCAAGATTTAATCTAATTATACAATTTACTGACTTTCTAACCGAAATTTGTTTTTCAATATTTTTCATTTTTTTTTCATTTAACCTTGAACTGGTCCTTTTAGGTGATCTTAATCATCCCTAATTCCAACCTGTTCATCTCAAAGTGATCTCTACTGTAGGCTTTTGTGAAGATGTCAGCAATTTGCTTGTTAGTAGCACAAAACTCCATAGTGATCAAGCTTTTCTCATAGTTGTCCCTCAAAAATGGTGCCTAACATCAATGTGCTTATGTCTATTATGATGAACTAGTTTCTTTGTCATACTAATAGTACTAGTGTTATCACAAAAAATAGGGATGCAACCACATCAATTCCAAAGTTTAATAATTATTGTTTGATCCACAAAAATTGAGCACACCATGAAGAAGCAACAACATACTCAGCTTCAGCAGTAGATAAGGCCATTGAATTTTGCCTCTTTGGTAGCTCATGACACAAGACATGAATCGAGGAAGTGTGTCATACCTGAGGTGCTCTTCCTATCCATAAGGAAACCTGTACAATCAGCATCAGCATATCCTACTAGATCAAAATTACTACCTTTAGGATACCAAAGGCACAGATCAGTGGTTCCTTTCAGATATCTCAGTATCCTCTTGACAGCAGTCAAGTGAGACTCTTTTGGATTTTCCCCTATACAACTTCTGATCAACAGATAAACTAGGTTCATCTATATCCAATTTCTTGGATGTTGCAATAGGAGTGTCAATTTCTTTAGATGTTTCTTCCTGGTTTTGTTACTGAGTAATATGTTCATGGACAGGTTCCCTCGAGGTTTGAGGATCAGTTCCTCTCTAGTTAGTTCCCCCTGTCATGTTTCCATGGGTGGAAGGACCTGTTCCATCACATATTCCTTCCTGTGATGCCTCTTCAGGCTGGACCATGGTTTCATCATTTGAATTTCTTATCAGCCCAATCTCTTCATTATCTTGTTCCCGCTTCTCAAAAAGAATGTTAGTTTTAAATAACATATACATTTTTTTTTTCATATAGTTCTTTTACTGTATATCTTATAATCTTTACTATGTGAAGAATATCCCAAGAATACTCCCTCATCACTTCTGGGATCATACTTATCTAGAGAGTCTTTGCCATTATTGTGCACAAAGCACTTGCATATAAATACCCTAAGATGGGATATATTTAGCTTTCTCCCTTTAAGTGACTCATAGGGAATCTTCTTAACAAGAGATCTAGTCATGCAACTATTTATGATGTAGCATGCAAAAATTCAGCAAACTTAGCATTTTCAAATTTAGTTGCATGATAGACCTAATTGATGCAAATTGATTACCTAGTTGTTTCTGAGTTGTTCTAAAAAAATAAGTAAACATGTCAAATGCTTCATATTTAGATGTTAAAAATAATTTCCATGTAAACCTAGAGTAATCATCAACAAGCACCATCACATATCTTTTACCACCTCTTCTTAATGTTCTCATTGGACCACAGAGATCCATATGGACCAGTTCCATCATTCTGGTGGTGCTTACCACTTTCTTGCATTTAAAATAGGATCGTACCTGCTTCCCCCTTGCACAAGTCTCACAAACTTTGTCTTCCTTGAACTTAATGTTAGGCAGCCCTATCACCAAATCCTTGGAGACTAATTTGTTGAGTTAAATTAGACTTGCATGTCCAAGTCTCTTGTGCCAAATGAGGGGATCATTGTCCAACACACTTAAGAAAGTGAGTTCATTTTCTTAAAATATGGACAAATATACAATGCATGTATTGGTTACTCTTTTTTCCTGCAAAACTATCTTATCAATGGTAAGATTAATCACAAAATATTTGGTAGTGGTAAATGCTACCAAGTTACCTTTATCACATAATTGTGATACACTGATAAGACTATACGTTAAGCCATCTATCAAGTAGATATTCTCTATAGAGTGAGAATCAGTCTTACCTACCTTTTCAACCCCAATGATCTCACCTTTCTTCCCATTTCCAAAGGATACATTACCTCCTTTGAGGTCCTCAAGTGAAAGGAATTGGTTCTTGCTTCCTGTCATATGCTTTGAGCAGCCACTATCCATGTACCATTTTTGGCTGCTCCCTTTCACTTGGACCCATAAAAGGAAATCAGGGGTTAGTTTTAGGAACCTAAACTAGTTTGGGTCCCTTTCTATAGGCAAAAGGGTGAATCAAATTCTTTTTAGCCCATCCTGGCAGCCTATTTTTCCCTTCAACAAATTCTTTATTCTTTTTACTAGCCTTTTCTTTTGCAATACATTCAGATTTATAGTGACCAGTTTTACCACAGTGTGTGCAAATTTTGTTCTCAGGAAATGTGAGGTACTTGCTTTTGGGATCCCACTTAGGTGCAGGGGTCCCGTCCCCAAGTCCTCTCTTATTGCTACTATGGTGTTCATGTAGCCATGAAAATGCATCGGAGGACCTATTCCATTCACAGGTTCTATCTAGCTCGTGCTTAACCTTGTTTAGATCCCCCTTTAAGACTCTTATCTGCTCATATCTTTTGTACAACTCATCTTTCATTTTTTTCTATATTTTCTTCTAAAGTAAGTTGCGTGTGATCAGATTTCTTTTTACTAGTTCCTAATTTTAGTTTTAGATTTTCAGATTTGAGCTCTAGGACGGTGGTGTCAAGTTCATGAACCTGGTTCTTCAACTCAGCATTTTTACTATCACTTTCACTAGCCCTAAGTTCCATGTTTTTGCACTTAGCTTTCAGAATCACACTCCTTAGAAAGATATTCCTTTTCATTGTTTATAACCTCAAATACATCAATGAAATCTAGAAGCAATTCAGATAGACTTTCTTTAGACAAAAACTTAATCTTGTCTTGGAGATGAATTATACTTACCTTAGATTCCTCATCGGATTTCCCAATTGCCATAATGCTTGTTCATCTCCATCTTCGTCTTCTGAGTCATCATCTGAGCTTTCACCCCAAGTAGCAACCATAGCCTTTGTTGATCCTTTGTTCTTCTTGGGATGAACCTGTTCCTTCGTTCAGCTCTTTCCTTCTTCCATTCAATTTCCCATTGAAGGCAGTTTTTAATGTGGTGATCAGTCTTCCCACACTTGTAACACCCCTCATTGGTTTGTTTTTCAGGAACCCTTGGTTTGATGTAGCTTCCACTTCTTGAAGGACCATTTTCTATCATTAGGTACTTCTTGAACTCCTTTGTGATCATGGTCATTTCATCCTCCTCTAGATCAGCACCTTCACTGATTCTGAATGCCATGCTCCTTTCCTTCTTGGGTGCATCCATCTTCATGGTTTACCTTCTCAGTTCATAGGCAGTAAGATTTCCAATTAGTTCATCCAGCTTGAGGGTAGCAATATTCTTTGATTCCTGAATAGCTGTGATTTTTCTTTCCCAAGAGATTGGCAGTACCCTTGTCAAAATATTCTCAACTTTGTCTTCTTCAAGAATAACCCTTCCAAGAGACTTAAGTTCATTTTTTAGTGTGGTGAACCTTATATACATCTCTTGGATGGTTTCCCCTTCCTTCATGGTGAAATTCTCATATTGAGAATACAGCAGTGTTCCTCTAGACCTCTTCACTTGAGGTGTTCCTTCATGAGCCACTTGCAAAGTGTCCCAGATTTCCTTAGCAATGGTACAACTTTGAATTCTACTGTACTGGTCTGGACCAAGTCCACACACATGCCATTTCTTGGCCTTGGCATTCTTCTCCCATTTCCTCAAGTCTTTAGCAGTGCAGTCAGCTCTTGTCTTTGGCACGTCCACTCCTTCAGCATTCTTCTTTGTAGTTTCTAGGGGACCATCAGTGACTATATCCCAAAGTTCATAGTCTTCTCCTATGATGTGATCTTTCATCCTGTTTTTCCACCAAGAGTAGTAGTGGCCATTAAAGAGAGGAGGCCTATCAGTGGATTGCCCTTTCCAGTTTCCAGGTGGTGCACTCATCTTGATCTTTTCCTAAGGTGTTAGCCTCTTCAAGGATAACCTGCTCTGATACCAATTAATGTTCTAAACATCAATACCACACAAGGGGGGGGGGGTGATTTGTGTGGTACCCGATTTTTGCTCTAGAAGAACCTGGTTCTCCTAGGTGTACTAACTACTGCTGTTTGTGGAATAATAATTATAGAAAATAAGGAAAACAAAGATTTTATGTGAAAAACACCTGGCTTAAAAGTGAAAAAAATCAAGACCTACTACTTAGTAGAATTTTCCCAAACTTCCACAAAAATCACTGAGCCAAAACTGCATTTACAAAACTCTTTGTAAACCTAAGGACTAACCCTAATCCTGTTGTAGCAACCAACCTCTAACTGCTGCGACAACTTCAAGTTAACTCTAACTTGAAGCAACCAGCCTCTAACTGTTGCGACAGCTTCAAGTTAACTCTAACTTGAATACTCAAAGTACCTATTACAATTGCTTCTATGAAAGTTGGAAAGGTAGAACTTTAAAACACCTACTACAATTGAACTAGAAATAAAGAAAGACACATAAAACTCTTTATGGAGCTGGCTCTTCAATCTTGTTCATGTAGCTTCATGTTTGCACACTTGAATCACACATGAATTGCTTGCAAAAAGCCTTGCTATTTTGCTCCCAATTCACGTTTAACTTCTGCGTTTTTGTGCCACCTTTTAATGTGAGAACATCCTGCAATTTATAGAGTTAGTAGATGAAGAAATAACTAGAGTTCTGATGCAACTCTTCCTTGGTGGAAGAGTTCTAGCTGATTTCAACTTCTAACTCCTTCCCTGTCTTGAATTATGTTCTCTTTGACTAAGGACTCCTTCTCCTTATCAATTCTATAACCTTTTCGATCAAGAGATATTAAATACACCAAGTTAAGCTTATATCCTTCACATGAAACCCACATGCTCAAATCTGCCCATTTCTGTGCACCTGAGTGATGGACCTCATTCATCATGAGTTCCTTTGTCAGTCTTCAAAAGTAACCTTTACTTGGGCCAACACTTTCCTTAATTGGGATTTTCCTAAATGTGGTCTTAATTGTCTACTATATGCAATACTGAACCTTGACTCCTTCCTTATTTAATCATATACTGATTTTTCTACTGGCCTTATATGGTGCCGAATTTTTTTTTTTGACTTTGATTCCCTTAATTAATGGGAGTACTTCCTTGATTCTGAGTTCTTAAATTAACATACTTTTGTGATTTTTACCTTATTTTACCACCTACTTTCAACTATAAATACCCTAAGTCTTTCAAAGAAAATACACGACAGTCTTCTGAACACACACACCACAGAATACTCTCAATTCTGCATTCTCTTGTGCTCTTTCTCTTGCTTTTGTTGTTCTCTGCTCTTGCTTATTATTAGACGGCTGAAAGCCAAGGCTAATATAGTGTTACTACTTTGTCTTTGCACCCTGCTCTTGCCTTTTCACTGGTATGTCCTAATTAATCTTTAAGCCTCCAACCAATGTGTTTACTTTTGTTTCAATTCATTATCTTTCTGATTGTCTTCTACTTATGCTTCTCATGTTCAATGTGTAATTGATGCATTGCATTAATACTTCACCATGTCTTTTGATCCACATGCTAAGTCTATAACATGACATTGCCTATCCCTAACTTCTATGAATCTTATTGTTGTACATTAGCATGCCTAAATTTACCCCTTCCCAGTTCCCCTGATCTTTGGCACTCTGTATGTCTTTCGTGGTGCACACGTTTCTAATTGATGTTTATCTTAAATGTCATGATTGTTCCCCTGTTGTTATCTAAGAATCATGTTAAGCCTGACCAATTCTTGGTCCCATGAATCTTCTGATTCTATATAGTCATTAAAATCCTTAACATTGTGTGATCTATTTGCTCCCTTTACCCATGATCCATTTATGCAATCCTATGCTATTAAACTACTATTAAACCATTGTTCTGTTGTTTCTTTCCAAACAAATCCCTTGTTTTTTGAAACTCTTCTTTAAAATACTTCTTCTTGCACTTCACACTACTCTTAGAGAATAGGTTCTGCCCCCTTCGTGTGAGCATTGCTTTAAGTACCTCTGAGTACTCATTGAACTTTGACACACAAGGCTGGTATTCCACACTGCACTTATTCTGCATTCTCTTAAGAGTCTAGGTGCTGGTATTGGCCAGGGACCCAATAGGGCCCTAGGGAGCTTTGTCTCACCTAGGCCATGGCAAAGGCTGTAAACTCGGGGTTGAGATTGAAAGATTGGGCCTCATTAATGGCACCCTACAGAATAGCTTCTTATTTTTTCTGTTCTTCATTGTTGTAATTCAGGTACTATTGGTTTGTAATAATTTGTAAACAAACAATTTGGGTGAATAGTGAATATGGGGAGGGTTATGCATGCTTAGTATAAATAATGGATAGAAAACATGCTTATAGGGTTTTATTTATTTATCTGCGCAATAGACAACTTGCATCCAATAGAGATCCTGCTTTAGTTTTTTTTACTTTCAGCTTGACATTATGCTCACCTCGTAACCACGATCAGTTAATAACCAGCAAGCAATTAGCAACCCGCCAAATAACTTGTCATTACTGCATTGGCATATTTGAAATCGTGTTTTAGGAACTCTTATGTGCATTAGATATCCTGCCCTTAGGACTTCTCACTCGTTCGAGTTGTAGTAATTAATTCACGTTTGTCTAATAACTTTGTTAAAATATGGCTAAGTGGTTTGAAACATTTTCTGCAAATACCTTATGACACGTACCTTTATAAATCAGAATCAAAATATGCGTGTCCATCTTTTTTTTTTAAAAAAAATTAGACAATGTACAACGACGCCTAGGCAAACTTTAGGCCCGATCAATTGTGTTTTCTATTAATTTAAGACCAACCAACATCTTTAATTTCAACTCTGTCGTTCCTATTCTTGTCTTAATTCTTTGAAGTTCACTCAGCTTTTCTTAAAAAACTCTGCTGAAAATGATTTTGAAATGATGCACCTATTTACTTTTACTGAGTTTCTGATTTTTATGTCCTCAAATCACTGGGTTGCTCATCTCTGCCCAGAATCGTGCTATTATTGTTACTACTTCATTTTTAAAACCAAGTTTTAACTACTCTAAAAAGCCCTATCTTTTGAGACCTTAATTACGTTTAAGTCCTGCTACTTATGTGTTTTGTTTGAGGAGGTATACATGAGCCTTTATATGTTTAAATTCTTCCCCCCAACATGCAGTATGTGCTTTTTGTATGTCGCCTTATATTTTTATCCTTTGAAACCAATCAGCCCAATATCCCACATTTTAGGACTAGTAGTCCTAACTGCCTCCGGGACTGATAGGATGGGATGGGTAATAGCATGCAATAAGTAAAACGAGACCATTCCGCATTTAATACCTTAACGGGGTGGGAAAGGTTAGATATGGATATGATGACCACGCGATAACACCACGTGTATAAACGGTTATCGGGTGTTGTGTGGGGTGGTCCATATTATGTATAAACTTAGGACCCATTCCCTTATTTAGTCATTTAATTTCAACTGTTTTTCATAAACTTCAGCTTTCTTTTTTCTTTTTAAAACTGTTTCTCCTCTCAAATTTCAGCTTCTTGAACTTCTTTAATCTCTTGTAACCATTATGTGAAAAAAAAACCCTTGTGTTTGTAATTCTTGCTTGTCTACTTGATTGTTTGCATTTAAAGTCAAAATATAACATGGCCAGGAACTACACTGGTGGATCTTGAGGGGTGCCTAACACCTTCCCCTCGAGATAATTTCTAGCCCTTACCCGAACTCTGGTTTTCCAACTCAATACTCTTAGTGTCCTAATGCACTTAATCATTAGGTGGCGACTCTTCAATTCCAAAAATCCGAATCCCAAAAGGGAATAGAGTTGTCCGCCCAAATGTCGTAAACCCGATTTCTCAAGAAAAAGGGGGCATCAACAGCATGGCGACTCTGCTGAGGATTTCTTTAGGCTTTTACCACTTCATGTTATTTGTGACTTTAATGCTTCTTTATTGCTTTATTTAATGTCTTTATTCGAAACTGACTTAGCTTTTTTGTTTCTTTTTCTTTAATGCTTTCATTTACTGCTTTTCTTCAAAGCTGTTGTAATTCTGAGCAATTATTGTAATTATTATTTTTATGAACGTGCAAATACGTGACAACTTGCTTCATTCTTGTAATTGCATCTTTAACATCATATTCCACTCATGCCAAACAAATACCATAGCAACGCTTATAATGAGTTGTTGCGCTCTTCCGATATTATCACGCCCTAAATTTGGCAAAGGCATATTTGCGGTAAAACCAGTCGATCAGCGGTGCAGTCGACGGTTCCGTGCCTTTCCCTCTTGAGTTGTTCGCTCAAGGGTACCGATCTAATACCCCATAGAAACCTTATTCTGTTTAAACTGCATGCATCACTGTCAAACCTAGTCGAGTCAGTTATGCTGTCCACATAATGACTCTTTAAGATAGCCTTGTCCAAAGTCCACTGGGTTCCCTTGGAACCCAAACGGACAACACCATATTCTGTGCATTTTTTTTGAGAACTAAATACCGCTTATGCTAATTATTGGTTAAATAATAGTCGAGTTCGGTGGGGTAAGGGTCTAACACTTTATTTTGCATAAAATGATGCACGAAGTCCCCAGATTCGGCATGGCAACCAACATTTACCCAAGGTTGCTAAGCTGGTGGGAAGACCTTCACTCCAGTGACCAGACTCTCGTCCGCAAATATTTGAGGAATCTGCCTTCTCTTTTGGAAATCCAGCCTGACAACAAAATCATAGAGGCTGCAACCTTATTCTGGGACAGTGACAAATCAGTGTTTCACTTCGGGGATCTTGAAATGACACCTCTGCTCGAGGAAATAGGAGGGTTAGCAGGTATTCCTTGGGAGACTCCGGGTTTGCTTATGCCAGAAAATCGCAAGGGTAGGGGTTTCCTCAATATGATGGAACTGAAGAAAAACACATACTTGACTTGTTTGAAAGACTCTTACATTCCTTTCGACTATTTGTACAAGAGGTACGACCATAGCAAGTCCTACCACACCTACCCAGATGAATTCTCCCTCACATCGTTGGGGCATATCCACAGAAGGGTCTTCGTCTTTATGTTCTGCTTTTTGGAGATGATAGTATTTCCTATGAAGAAGGCTAGGATCCATACTAGACTAGCCATGGTCACCAAGACTCTAATAGAAGGGATTGGCAGGCAGCCTTTTAGCATAGTACCTATAATTATTGCTGAGATATACCGAGCCCTGGAAAACTGTCAACGAGGGGCCAATCACTTTGAGGGTTGCAACCTACTACTCCAAATTTGGCTTATAGAACATCTCCAAAGGGCCCAATACCGTTAAGAGCTTCCACAAAGGCCGTGGAATGATCATATAGCCTTCCACCATCCCAAGAGAATGAACTATCTGCCTAACATGTTTGCTTAACCAGAAGACGCTAAAGAGTGGGTGGAATTGTTCGAAAATCTGAAAGAGGACAAAGTACAGTGGATGTTTGAATGGTTCCCTACTGGAGAGTTCATCATCCGCTCTCGGGACGCTCCATTACTTATACTCATTGGTCTAAGAGGAACATATCCCTATGTCCCTCTCCGAGTCATGAGGCAGGCAGGGAGGAAGCAGGTCATACCAAAGGTCGACAAGATGAGTCACTTTAGGGCCGATTTCCAAGACAATGATAGCCCATACAAATGTCAAGCTCAACACATGTGGAATTGCAAAATCATCCTGGAAAAGGATTCCACAGAACCTGACAGATACCATGCTGGTTACTCCCCATACTATCCAGGCTGGTTAGATGAAGATCATGGTGGGTTGGGACAGCCTGGGTCTGTTCGAGGTCATAGGGTCATCAATGAGAGAGCTGAAATACCGGTTAAGTACAACCAATTGTGCAAGAGGATCAGAGAGTGAGAAAGTGAACATCAGGAAATTCAAGAAGCACATCAGAAGTTGATCGAATAATGGAAAGATATGGCTGTCAGCGCCAACAAACGACTAGGGTATCTGGAGTGAGGTTTGGTAGAGTTGGAAAGGAAATTTATCCAGAGGATCAAAAATTGCCAGAACATTGAGAGAAATGAAGGAGGACACTTGGCTAGAGCCTATTTGCTATTGGGACTGCGTGAGCTGGTGAAGTTGTTCGATGGAGCTAAAGATGCCGAGTCTGGGGAAGGTCCTTTTGGGACCAAGTAGTTAGGTGTCTTTTTCTTCACTTTAAAATGTAATAAGGCCAATGGCCATTAGTGACATTTTACTTTCTGCAATTTTAGTGTCGTTTTGGGATTGGTCTTATTTTTATCAATAAAATGAGGCATTTAGCATTATAAGTTCTCCAAATCAACTTGTCGCTAGGCCTACCTCGGGCACAATGAGGTACCCAAATTAGGACACGATTTATATTCTTGCACTATGTGTTTAAATATTGCAATGTTTTCTTCTCATAACCCTTACTAACTTGTTAACTTGTTTTGTTTTGTTTTATTCCCCTCCCCAAAAGGTTAGTTCGTGCACTCTGGCATGATCATCTTAAGCAGAAGGGCACATCTCAATAACTGGACTATCATAACCACCAGATCCCGGAGAGCTTCGGGGGTAGCAAGGCTGAACAAAGCACCATTCATTACCTTTTACTTTTTCGTTAGTTGATTTTCTTTTCGTATTTTCTTTAAATTTTGAAAAGGGCTCCAATGTTCAAAACAATTATGGAATTTATCAAAGCATTTCAATTTCTTATAAATCTCGCTCTTATTATTTTCTCTATTATTTACTTTATTTACACAGCATTACTATTACTTATCTTGATGAACCGACGATTGCGACTTGCAACGAGACAACACAACAAATGGATATAGACTCAGAAGAGGATGATATACCAGAAGAGGTCGTTAAAGAGGCTGAGGACTTTGAGAATAGGCCCAAGTCTAACTTTGATGAAACTGAAGTTGTCAACATGGGGGATACAGAGAATGTCAAGGAAACGTGCATCAGTGTTCATCTCAATAACTGGACTATCAGAACCACCAGATCCCGAAGAGCTTCGGGGTAGCAAGGCTGAACAAAGCACTATGCATTATCTTTTACTTTTTGGCTAGCTAATTTCCTTTCAGTATTATCTTTAAATTTGAAAAGAGCTCCGATGTTCAAAATAATTTTGTCATTTATCAAAGCATTTCAATTTCTTATATAATTCTCACTCTTATTATTTTTCTCTCTCATTTACTTTACTTTACACAACATTACTATTACTTATCTTGATGAAACGATGAATGTGACATGCGATGAGGTAACGCAACAAACGGACATAGACTCAGAAGAGGATGAGATACCAGAAGAGGTCATTAAAGAGATTGAGGATTTTGAGAACAGACCCAAGTCTAACTTGGACGAAACTGAGGTTATCAACTTAGGGGATATAGAGAATGTCAAGGAAACGCGCATCAGTGTTCGCCTATCACCATCAGAAAAGGAAGAGTACACGAAATTCTTAAAAGAATACGAGGACATATTTGCTTGGTCATATGATGATATGACCGGTCTCAGTACATCTATTGTAGCTCACAAGCTACCAACAGATCCGACATGCCCGCCGGTAAAGCAGAAGCTCAAAAAGTTCAAGCCATACATAAGTTTGAAAATCAAGGAGGAAGTTACCAAACAAGTCAAAGACAAGGTCCTTAGAGTAGTGGAGTATCCAAAATGGTTGGCCAACATTGTGCCAGTGCCAAAGAAGGACAGGAAGGTCAAAGTCTGTGTCGACTACCGAGATCTCAACCGGGCCAGTCCAAAAGATGACTTCCCCTTGCCAAACATACACATCCTGATTGACAACTATGCCAAGCACGAGTTGCAGTCCTTCATTGATTGTTTTGCCGGGTATCATCAGATATGGATGGATGAAGAAGATGCGGAAAAAAATGGCTTTCATTACGTCGTGGGGGATGTATTGTTACAAGATGATGCCGTTTGGATTAAAAAATGCTGGGGCCACCTACATAAGGGCCATGACTACTATTTTCCATGACATGATACATAAAGAGATTGAGGTGTATGTAGACGATGTCATCATCAAATCCAAGAAAGCCACTAACCACATGGAAGATCTGAGGAATTCTTTAATAGATTGAGAAGGTACAACCTAAAACTAAATCCCGCCAAATGTGCATTCGGGGTTCCTACCAGAAAACTGCTTGGGTTCATCATAAGTCGACGAGGAATAGAACTGGATCCGTCAAAGGTTAAGGCTATTCAAGAATTGCCACTGCAAAAGAACAAGAAAGAGGTTATGAGTTTCTTGGGGAGACTCGATTACATCAGCCAGTTCATAGCTCAGTCTACTGTCATTTGTGAGTCAATCTTTAAGATGTTGAAGAAGGACACCGCCACTAAATGGACTGATGATTGTCAGAAAGCCTTCGACAGTATCAAGGAATACCTGTCAATGCCGCCACTTTTGGTTCCACCCGAACCGGGTAGACCGTTATTGCTCTACCTTGCGGTATCAGATGGGGCATTCGGTTGTGTTTTGGGATAACATGATGAAACAGGGATAAAGGAGCAAGCCATCTACTACCTTAGCAAGAAGCTCACCCCATACGAGGCCCGTTATTCCTTACTAGAGCGCACCTGTTGTGTTCTGACTTGGTTAGCTCATAAATTGAGGCACTATTTCGGTGCATATACTACTTATCTGATATCGAGAATGGATCTGCTAAAGTATATCTTCCAGAAGCCCATGCCCACGGGCAAGCTAGCCAAGTGGCAAATCCTACTGAGTGAATTCGACATTGTTTACATAACCCAAAAGGCAATTAAAGGGCAACCACTAGCAGATCATCTTGCCGAAATTCCCGTAGACGGAGAATACGAGCCTCTAAAGACGTATTTTCCTGACGAAGAGGTATCTTTCGTAGGAGAAGACATCGAAGAATCATATGATGGTTGGAGAATGTTTTTCAACAGAACAGCAAACTTCAAAAGAGTTGGCATAGGAGCAGTTCTAGTATCAAAAATAGGTCAGCATTATCCGGTGTCTGCCAAGCTCAGGTTCCCGTTCACCAACAATATGGCCGAGTATGAAGCCTGGATCTTAGGGCTCAAGATGGCCACAAATATGAACTTTTAGGAGTTACTAGTGATCGGGGATTCAGACTTGCTCATACATCAGGTCCGAGAAGAATGGGCAACCAAGAACTCCAAGATACTCCTGTATTTGCATCACGTACAGGAGTTGAGAAGAGGTTCACAAAGACAGAATTCCTGAATGTCCCCAGAGTCCAGAATGAGTTCACTGATGCATTGGCCACTCTATCATCTATGATTCATCATCTAGATAAGAACTTCATTGATCCTATCCTGGTAAAAATCCAGGATTAACCCACTTATTGTGCTCATGTCAAGAAGAAACAGAAGGAAAACCATGGTTTCATGACATTAAGAAATATTTGGCAACAGGAGAATATCCAAAATTTGCAAACGCTACTCAGAAGCACACACTACGGAGGTTATCCAATCACTTCTTTCACAGCAGAGGAATCTTGTATAGGAGGACTCCCGATTTAGGATTACTGAGGTGTGTCGAAGCAAAGGAAGCATCCAGGTTGTTGGAAGAGGTTCATGCAGGGACCTATAGCCCGCACATGAATGGTTTTGTCTTAGCCAAGAAAATACTCCAAGCTAGTTATTTTTGGATGACTATGGAGACGGACTGCATCTAATATGTCCGAAAATGCCATCGCTGTCAGATATATATGGATATGATAAAGGTGCCTCCTAACAAGCTTAATGCAACAAGCTCGCCATGGCCGTTCGCCGCTTGGGAATGGATGTCATCGGACCTATCGAGCCTGCCGTATCAAACGGGCACAGGTTTATTCTAGTGGCAAGTGATTATTTTACCAAATGGGTTGAAGCAGCATCATATAAGGCAGTAACCAAGAAGGTTGGGGTAGACTTTGTCCGCGACCGTATCATTTGCCGGTTCGGCATCCCAGAGTCAATCATTACTGATAATGGTTCCAATCTCAACAGTGACCAGATGAAATCAATGTGTGAGACGTTCAAAATTAAGCACAAGAATTCTACAGCCTACAGACCTCAGACCTCAGATGAATGGAGCTGTAGAAGCAGCCAATAAGAACATTAAGAAGATACTGAGGAAAATGATAGAGAAACATAAGCAGTGGCACAAAAAGCTATCATTTGCTTTATCGGGGTATCGTACCACGATTCGCACATCAACTGGGGCGAATCCCTATATGTTGGTTTACAGTACCGAGGTAGTCATCCCGGCTGAGGTAGAGATTCCCTCCCTAAGGATTATATAGGAAGCAGAACTTGAAGATACAGAATGGGTAAAGAGTCGCTATGAGTAGTTAGCCCTTATAGACGGAAAAAGAATGAATGCTGTTTGCCATGGTCAATTGTATCAGAACAGGATGTCCAAAGCCTTCAACAAAAGAGTCAAGTCGAGACAATTCACGCCGGGGAAGCTGGTGTTAAAGAAAATTTTCCCGCATCAGGATGAAGCCAAAGGAATGTTCTCTCCTAACTGGAAAGGACCCTACATGGTTCACCGGGTCTTAACAGGAGGAGCCCTCATACTCGCGGAAATGGATAAAGAAGTCTGGATAAAGCCAATCAATTCAGATGCATTCAAGCGTTATTATGTGTAATCATTATGATTCCTTTATGATGTAACTTGAACTAAGCTTGACCTGATTCCCGTTTAAGAGGGGATACGTAGGCAGCCCTATGGGTTCGATCACAATTCAATAAAAAAATTTTATTTCCCCCCGATATTGGAAACTGAGGTAGAATTTTGAGGAGGACCCTCAAAATTCCGAAGTTAACTTTCAGCCATTCGTCGCACGCAGCCGTCAGAGGCATCAGCCCAGTAAACTAGGGCATAATTTTGAGGAGGACCCTCAAAATTCCGGAGCAAAAGAGGTCGCAATGTCTTGAACCGTGTCGCAATCGTCGGTTCACCTAAAAGAAAATCATTTTTTATGTAGTTACATCATATTTTTACTAAACCATGCATGGCTACTATCAAGATGGCTTTGTTTAGCGACGCTACCCCCCAATTAAAATAAGAGTCGAGTAGGACGAGCGAAGTCCACGGGAAGACGAACTAACTTTCCCCCTTTACAAAACTCGTGATTTTTCTTTGAATGCAGGCACCCCAAGACCTAAAACCATCAAATACGATTACATATTCTTATTTTGCAGGAGTATAACTTTTATAATCATTGCTTACTTACAAGTTCTATCCGCACATGACATCCCCAGCAGCCACAATGACATGATCAACTATCGACCATCATCTATCAGCTAAGAGATTTCGTTACTCTTCACCTTTTCTTGCATTGCATAAGGCTACCTTTCTGCCTTCCGAGACTAAGCTCTGTCCCCATCCTGCATTCTCTGCATTGCATAAGGCTACCTTTCTGACTTCCGAGGTTAAGCTCTACCTCCATCCTGCATTTTCTTGCATTGCATAAGGCTACTTTTATGCCTTCCGAGGTTAAGCTCTACCTCCATCCCGCATTTTTCTTGCATTGCATAAGGCTACCTTTCTGCCTTCTGAGGTTAAGCTCTACCTCCATCCTGCATTTTTTCTGCATTGCATAAGGCTACCTTTCTGCCTTCCAAGACTAAGCTCTGTCTCCACCTGCATTTTTCTTGCATTGCATAAGGCTACCTTTCTGCCTTCCGAGACTAAGCTCTATCTCCATCCTGCATTCTCTACATTGCATAAGGCTACCTTTCTACCTTCCGAGGTTAAGCTCTACCTCCATCCTGCATTTTCTTTCATTGCATAAGGCTACTTTTCTGCCTTCCGAGGTTAAGCTCTACCTCTATCCCGCATTTTTCTTGCATTGCATAAGGCTACCTTTCTGCCTTCCGAGACTAAGCATTGTCACCACTCTCATCGGCTGAAATATCGCCACTTTATCTCTTACATGGCTAAAATATCACCACCTTCATTTAAGTCTTGCAATCGGCTGAAATATTGCCAACTTTATTTAAATCCTACACGGCTGAAATATCGCCACTTTATCTCTTGCATAGATGAAATATCGCCACCTTTATTTATGTCTTTCAATTGGCTGAAATATCGCCAACTTTATCTAAATCCTGCACGGCTAAAATATCGGCACTTTATCTCTTGCATGGCTGACATATCGACACCTTTATTTAAGTTTTGTAATCGGCTGAAATACCACCAACTTTATTTGAATCCTGTATGGCTGAAATACCGACAACTTTATTTAAATCCTGTAGGGCTGAAATATCGCAGACTTTATTTAAATCTCGCAATGGCTGAAAGATCGCCATTCATATTTATACTTTACATCGGCTGAAACATCGCTAAATCCTGCATTTCATGGGCCGAAAGATCGCCAAATTGTCCAAAGGCATCATTGTTTGGAGGCACCATTTTCATAGCCCGAGAACGCCATGGCCTGAGGACCCCGCTTTTATCTTTTGCATATCATTATTCAAAGGCATCATGGTTCGGAGGCATCATTATCATAGCCCGAGAACATCATTTCATATCCTGCTAATCCTTTATTATACGTCTCATGGCCCAGGACGTCATAGTCTGAGGACGACATCCTACCCGTCCAAAGACAACATTCATGGTCCAACGGGAACCTGCATCACATTTAAATTTATGCACGATGTATTTTCATATTGCTTACCTTCAGGTACACCGTCCGTCTCAGCAGGAACGATCTTGCTCCGGCTCTTGTAGCCTATCAATACCTAACCATCCTTCTCAACCTAAACATCACATCCGTCCTTTTCAAAACCTCCATCAGCATATTCCGCCAATGGATCCCTGAATTACACATGGCCTGATTCATGTAAGACCGGGGATATTTAGGTAGCTCAGGAGCCATAGCTCGGTCAAAACCTTTTCAAATCGTTTCTTTCGATCAAAATTGTCCATCATATCTTTACCCGACAACTCTTTCATCCTTCTCGAATAAAGAGGGGCAGCTGTCGATACCCAATTTTTTTCTACATATTTTTATATGCAAAATATTTTCAAAATAGTATGAACATGCATGCCCCAGAGTTTTGGTATTTTTCCTTTATTTTTAAAGATTTTAAAATCAATTTATTGTATGTTTTAACACTAAAAAATTTAATAATTATTCCCAAACTGGCATTTTTGGTAAATAATTTATTTCATTCTCATATTTATACTAAGATATAATTAAGCCAATTTTTGCATATTTTTACACATTTGTTTGGTATTTTTAAAGCTAAATTGCAATTATAGCCTACTTTACAATTAACAACATTTTGTAATTATAAAATCATTTTTTGTATTTTTTGATTAACATTTATATGTTATTAACTAGTCCAGTACCTTTAATTTGTTTTTAAATTATTTTTTACTTTTCTATAAAATAATAAAGGAGGGAAAATTGGCTACTTAACAAACAGCCCTTTGTTATTTTGATTTTAGCAAATTTGGCCATACCCCCTATCAGATTTTAAATGGCCTAATATTCCAATTAAACTAACCCAGCCTAATCCCTAATCTAACCCAGTCCAACCCCGTTTTAATCTGAGCCGTTGATCAAATAAGATCAACGGCCCAAATTTATTTCCCTTAATTAAATTCAATTACCCCCCCCCCCGGCCCCTCGTTTCTTTGAGACTGTCTCTCTCTCTCTCTATCTCGTCTCTTCTTCTCCCTTCTCTCTAGAACCTTCTGGTTCTTTCTTCTCCGATGATCTCCAGCGTCTCTCCGGCCACCTCCAATCTCACCCCTTTCGACCATCGGCTGCCATGAAACCCTAACTCATCTATTCCCTCTATTTTTGAGACCCCAAAAGCCTCCACCATGCGAACCGGACCCTAAAAGTTACGCCTGATTTGTTTTCGACCATCTCCGGCCACCTCCTTTCAGCCCCAAGGCTCTGATGGGCCTCTTATCGCCCTGTTCAACATCTATAGGTTTATGGGCTATGTCGATTGAGACCTAGGGTTCCTGGTTCTGCTACCTATGAGTTCTCCGGTGTGATTTCAGGTAAAATCACACCCTATATGTCACGATCTGTGAAGTCTCAACAGGTTCTCTCAACTCCTATAAAGGTTTCCCTTGTAAAACCCTAACTCCCTCTTGAATCTCTCAAAACGATGTTATTTTCATGTTATTTTCATGTTTTCCTCTATGTTCTGCTTATTCTCGAGCTTCTTCTGAAAGATTCTCTACTTTGAACGATTTTTACTCTCTTTGAAAAACTAGGGTTTCTTGGATCTCTTTTACACATGTTTCGACCAATTTTCTTTATGATTAAAACTTTTTCATTGTTTATTTTTGACCGATTTTATGCTCTTACTATTTTTTAGCTTGACTCTGCTAAAAACCCTAATTTCTAAAAAATGCTTCTTCGTTTGATTATATGTGTTAGCATGATTTTCCTTACTTTAATTCTATGTGTTAGCATGTTTCTTTGCTTCGATTATGTGTGTTAGCCTAATTTTCTTTGCCCTGTCTCTATGTGTTAGCATGTTTCTTCGTTTGATTTTGTGTGTTAACCTGATTTTCCTTGCTTTGGTTCTGTCTACTAGCCTATTTATTTGATCCTTGTTAATGTTTCGTGGTCACCATGCTTCGAATGTGTCTTGTTGAGTCTTAAACTATGTTCACTATCTCTGGATGGTTGTGTTTGCTCATCTCTTGTTCCCCTTCTGTCTATATGGCTAATTTTGTTTGCTACTCTTGTTCATTCACCTCTATTTATATGCTGAGAATGCAGAACCATGACTTCGCATGGTTGATTCTGATTTTCCTTGATTGATTGGTAATTTAAAAACTCTCTTTCAAAACCCTAGCATTCTACTCGCCTGTTTAAATTAATTGATTTTTGTTACCTTATTTGCTATAGTACTCTATTCTACCTAGCCTTTCCTTAATTGGGATTTTCCTGAATTTGGTCTTAATTGTCTACTATATGCAATATTGAACCTTGACTCATTCCTCATTTAATCATACACTGATTTTTTTACTTGCCTTATATGGTGCTGAATCTTTTCGTTTGATTTTTATTCCCTTAATTAATGGGTGTACTTCCTTGATTCTTTAATTAATTAATTCTGAGTTCTTAAATTAACATACTTCTATGATTTTTACCTTATTTTACCACCTACTTTCAACTATAAATACCCTAAGTCTTTCAAAGAAAACACACGACAGTATTCTGAACACACACACCAAATAATACTCTCAATTCTGCATTCTCTTGTTCTCTTTCTCTTGCTTTTGCTGTTCTCTGCTCTTGCTTATTATTAGACGGCTGAAAGCCAAGGCTAATATAGTGTTACTACTTTGTCTTTGCACCCTGCTCTTGCCTTTTCACTGGTATGTCCTAATTAATCTTTAAGCCTCCAACCAATGTGTTTACTTTTGTTTCAGTTCATTATCTTTCTGATTGTCTTCTACTTATGCTTCTCACGTTCAATGTGTAATTGATGCATTGCATTAATACTTCACCATGTCTTTTGATCCACATGCTAAGTCTGTAACATGACATTGCCTATCCCTAACTTCTATGAATCCTATTGTTGTACATTAGCATGCCTAAATTTACCCCTTCCCAGTTCCCCTGATATTTGGCACTCTGTATGTCTTTCGTGGTGCACACGTTTCTAATTGATGTTTATCTTAAATGTCATGATTGTTCCCCTGTTGTTGTCTAAGAATCATGTTAAGCCTGACCAATTCTTGGTCCCATGAATCTTCTGATTCTGTGTAGTCATTAAAATCCTTAACATTGTGTGATCTATTTGCTCCCTTTACCCATGATCCATGTATGCAATCCTATGCTATTAAACTACTATTAAACCATTGTTTCTGTTGTTTCTTTCCAAACAAATCCCTTGTTTTTTGAAACTCTTCTTTAAAATACTTCTTCCTGCACTTCACACTACTCTTAGAGAATAGGTTCTGCCCCCTTCGTGTGAGCATTGCTTTGAGTACCTCTGAGTACTCATTGAACTTTGACACACAAGGCTGGTATTCCACACTGCACTTGTTCTGCATTCTCTTAAGTGTCTAGGTGCTGGTATTGGCCAGGGACCCAATAGGGCCCTAGGGAGCTTTCTCTCACCTAGGCCATGGCAAAGGCTGTAAACTCGGGGTTGAGATTGAAAGATTGGGCCTGATTAATGGCACCTTACAGAATAGCTTCTTATTTTTTCTGTTCTTTATTGTTGTAATTCAGGTACTATTGGTTTGTAATAATTTGTAAACAAACGATTGGGGTGAATAGTGAATATGGGGAGGGTTATGCATGCTTAGTATAAATAATGGATAGAAAACGTGCTTATAGGGTTTTATTTATTTATCTGCGCAATAGACAACTTGCATCCATTAGAGATCCAGCTTTAGGTTCTTTACTTTCAGCTTGACATTATGCTCACCTCATAACCACGATCAATTAATAACCAGCAAGCAATTAGCAACCAGCCAAATAACTTGTCATTACTGTATTGGCATGTTAGAAATCATGTTTTAGGAACTCTTATGTGCATTAGATATCCTTCCCTTAGGACTTCTCACTCGTTCAAGTTGCAGTAGTTAATTCTCGTTTGTCTAATAACTTTGTTAAAATATGGCTAAGTGGTTTGAAATGTTTTCTGCAAATACCTTATCACATGTACCTTTATAAATCAAAATCAAAATATGCATGTCCATCTTTTTAAAAAAAAAAATCAGACAATGTACAACGACGCCTAGTCAAACTTTAGGCCTGATCAATTGTGTTTTCTATTAATTTAAGACCAACGAACTTCTTTAATTTCAACTATGTCGTTCATATTCTTGTCTTGATTCTTTGAAGTTCACTCAACTTTTCTTAAAAACTCTACTAAAAATGATTTTGAAATGGTGCACCTATTTATTGTTACTGAGCTTCTGATTTTTATTCCCTCAAATCACTGGGTTGCTCATCTTTGCTCAGAATCGTGCTATTACTGTTACTACTTCATTTTTAGAACCAGGTTTTAACTGTTGTAAAAGTCCCTATCTTTTGATACCTTAATTATGTTTAAGTCATGCTACTTATGTGTTTTGTTTGAGGAGGTATACATGAGCCTTTATATGTTTACATGTTTTCCCCCCAACATGTAGTATGTGCTTTTTGTATGTCGTCTTAGATTTTTATCCTTTGAAACCAATCAGCCCAATATCCCACCTTTTAGGAGTAGTAGTCCTAAGTGCCTCCGGGACTGATAGGATGGGACGGGTAATAGCATGCAATAAGTAAAAAGAGACCATTCTGTGTTTAATACCTTAACGGGGTGGGAAAGGGTAGATATGGATATGATGACCACGCGATAATACCACGTGTATAAATGGTTATCGAGTGTTGTGCGGGGTGATCCATATTATGTATAAACTTAGGACCCATTCCCTTATTTAGTCATTTTATTTCAGAATTTCAACCGCTTTTCATAAACTTCAGCTTTCTTTTTCTTTTTAAAATTGTTTCTTATCTCAAATTTCAGCTTCTTGAACTTCTTTTATCTCTTGCAACCATTATATGAAAAAATCCCCTTGTGTTTGTAATTCTTGCTTGCCTACTTGATTGTTTGAATTTAAAGTAACAATATAACATGGCCGGAAACCACACTAGTGGATCTTGAGGGGTGCCTAACACCTTGCCCTCGAAATAATTTCTAGCCCTTACCCGAACTCTGGTTTTCCAACTCAAAACCTTAGTATCCTAATGCACTTAATCATTAAGTGACGACTCTTCAATTCCAAAAACCCAAATCCAAAAAGGGAATAGAGTTGTCCGCCCAAATGTCGTAAATCCGATTTTGCGAGAAAAGGGGGCGTTGACGGTCATCAACGTCCACCACCGTCTCTCGTCCCTCGAGTCCAATTTTTTTTTGCCAGGAATGTGGCTTTCAGGGAAAATTTCACATCAACTTGAAGGTTCTTAGGGACTCTCGCCATACGGCACAGTTTGTTGACCAAAGAAGGGAAGTAGAAGCCTTTGAGTACCTCCGATAAGCGAATGAACATCTCATCGTGGATGAGTCGGGCAACATCAAAATCCCGGTGTGTCATAAGACAGTAAATGGCTGCTGTCCGTGGCCCATTGACATCAGTCGTGTTGCTGGACGGTAGCAAGCGGGTGTTGATAATGGTGAGCCAGCAGTTTGCCTCCCAATTAAGAGACTGGGAGTTCAATGTTATCAGATGTTTTATCCATATAAACTTTTTGCTAGGGATACAGATGAAATCAAAAATTGGTGCCCAATTAACCTTCAGGCGGTGATAAGCTATATACACATCCCATTCTTCCGTGAATACTGGGAGGCGATACACCCGATGGATAGTCTCGAGGGATGCATTCACCCGAGTATTGCGCACAGTCATAAACCCATTCTCATGTTCCGACAAGTTTGCGTAGAACTCCCTGACCAACTGAACATTGGCCTCCTCCGGAACCTCGAAGAAGATGTCCAGCTGATACCTCCTTAACTCATTGAAGATATTCGGGCCCTCCACCTCTAAGGCTGCCCGGCCAATATGCACCTCATGTAGCAACTTCTTAGCTGCTTTTGCATTGTACTTGTCCTCCGCCAATTTGGATACAAATCGAGTGCTGTCAAACTGAGGCGCACTGGCTTGGCTCCTGGCTCTTGAAGAGCTTCCCGGTCCACTAGCGGAGGACCCGTTGTTGCGTCTCTTCCTGGATGGACTCATTGTACCTGTCAAATAGAGAAACGCCTATTAGTGAGTGTGTGAAACGTGTGACTATGGTTGGTTACTCAAACTTCACCAGAACCATATCACATTAGCCCCTTATAACTCCATTGGAGCAATTCCCCAAACACCTTGTGGGCAAGACAAAATCTACATACACATAGCCCATAATGTGACATCAAATACTCCCCAAATACAATATTCCACTACACCATCACACCCCACAATATTTCATTCAATCACCCACCAACAAACACCTTTCCACCATATTAAACACACAGCCCCTTCACAAATCATTCTCAAAAATGAAATTCAAAAGAAAAACAAGAAGAAACTAACACAAATCTACCAATAATTATAACCCATTACAACATGAAACTAACATAAACTACAACACAATACAAAAGAAAAGAGAGGGGAGAGGTGAGTAGTATACCTTAATGGAGGAAGGGTGAGAGGAATGGAGATGGGGGAAAGTGGAATGATTGAAAAAAAGAAGAAGAAAGGTATTTGGGGGTTAGGGTTTAGAGAGAGAGATATGGAAAAATAGAAGAGATGGGGCGGTTGATTTGGTGAAATAAGAAGGGCAGAGAGTTTTGATATTATTGGGGGGGGGGAGTTTTAGAAAATAAAATAAAAAATGAAAACAATAAAAAAACTACTTACCTAATGCCGAATACCGCGGTCATACCGCGGTCCCACCGTAGTCACGGTGGGTGGACACTGAGGCAGTAAACTAAGCCTTCACAGCGGCCGCGGTGGACTGCCCTGTTCCGAGGAAAAATACTTGCCTCTCATTGCGGTCTTACCGCGGTCGCGATGCTGAAGCTCATTTTGTTTTATATGAAGTTACAAGAAAACACTAATAACAACATTCGTGGGTTGCCTCCCATGCAACATCTGATTTAACGTCACGGCACGACGCAGACAAACGTATTTAAGGCTCGCTCGACCTCTGAGGTTCCGTCAGATTTATCTCAGACACTTCCTTTGGCTCTTTCATGCCTATGTATCACTTCAATCTCTACCCATTGACTCTAAATGTGTGAGAGTCTTTCTCTGAGGCAATCTCCACAGCTCCTAAAGGGAAGACTTCTACCACTCGAAATGGACCTGACCATCGTGACTTAAGTTTACCAGGGAACAACCGTAATCTTGAGTTATAGAGCAATACCATGTCTCCGTGTTTGAAATATCGCTCAACAACGTTCTGGTCATGCAACCTCTACATTCTCTCCTTGTACAACTTTGTGCTCTCAAAAGCAAGATGTCTGAATTCGTCAAGCTCATGCAATGCAGTGATTCTTGTTGTGCCCGCAGCCTCAATATCTAAGTTCAGCTGTTTCAACGCCCACCATGCTTTATGTTCAAGTTCCACTGGCAAGTAGCAGGCCTTTTCGAACACCAACTTATATGGAGACATACTAATTGGTGTTTTAAAAGCAGTTCTATAAGCCCAGAGTGCATCATCTAGGTTTTTTGCCCAATCAGTTCTTGTGGCGTTTACTGTCTTAGTCAATACACTTTTTATCTCTCTATTAGACACTTCCACTTGTCCACTTATCTACGAGTGATACGGTGTTGCTACCCTGTGACGCACATTATACTTTTCTAGCAACTTCTCAAAAGCTCGATTACAGAAGTGGGTGCCTCTATCGCTAATTATAGCTCTCGGTGTCCGAAAATGGGTGAATATATTCTTCTTCAAAAACCCCACCATTACTCTTGAATCATTAGTGGGAAGTGTTGTAGCTTCTACCCATTTGGACACATAGTCTACAGTAACAAGTATGTACTTATTTCCAAAGGAGCTGACGAAAGGACCCATGAAGTCAATTCCCCAAACATCAAACACTTCCACCTCTTGAATCGGGTTCATGGGCATCTCATGGCGCCGAAAAATGTTCCCGGTTCGTTGGCATTCATTGCAGCCCTTCACCCATTGGTGCGTATCTTTGAACACTATTGGCCAAAAGAAACTGGCCTCTAGCAGCTATCCTAACTCCTCCGAAATGCCCTCCATATGCTAATGCATGACATGCCTGCAAAACAGAAGATTGTTCTATCTAGGGGACACACCTCCGGATCATATTATCAACATATATTCGAAACAGGTAAGGTTCATCCCAGTAATACATGCGGTTGTCATGATAAAACTTTTTCTTTTGTACTGAGTATAGATCATAAGAAACTATGCCACATGCCAGGTAGTTTGCAAAGTCTGCATACCATGGCACTTTCTCAAGATTGGCCGCAAGCAGTTGCACGTTCGGAAAAGTTTCCAGAATGTCCTCAACCTCAGTTGAATTTTCAGCTCCCTCAAGTCGTGATAGATAATCAGTGACTTGATTTTCTGTGCCCTTGCGGTCACGAATTTCGAGGTCAAACTCTTGGAGTAATAGCACCCAACGAATCAGGCACGGTTTAGATTCCTTCTTCTCAATCAAGAACCTGAGAGCTACATGGTCAGTGTATACAATTACCTTAGAGCCAATCAGGTATGACCTGAATTTATCGAAAGCAAACACCATCTCCAGCATCTCCTTCTCTGTCACCGTGTAGTTCAGCTGGGCTTTACTCAGCGTTCTACTTGCATGGTAGATTGGGTGCATTAGTTTGTCCTTCCACTGTCCCAGCACTGCCCCCACTGCATAGCCACTGGCATCACACATGAGTTCAAATGGCTGCTCCCAGTCGGGGGCAACAATGATTGGTGTTGTGACCAGCCTCTTTTTTAGCTCCTCGAATGCTACCCTGCAATCATCGAAAAACAAGAAGGGGTGATCTTTTTCTAACAACTTACATAGAGGGTTGGCAATTTTCGAGAAGTCTCTTATGAATCTCCGTAAAAACTGGCATGCCCGAGGAAGCTTCTGATTGCTTTGACTGAAGTTGGAGGTGGCAGCTTTTCTATCACGTCAACTTTCGCGCTATCCACCTCAATTACCTTACTTGACACTTTGTGCCCCAAGACTATGCCCTCTTGTACCATAAAGTGATATTTTTTCCAATTAAGAACTAGGATAGTCTCAATACACCGCTTCAGCACACGAGTCAGATTTATGAGACACTCATCAAACAAGTTCTCCACCACTGAGAAATCGTCCATGAATACCGCCATTATATCCTTTACCACGTCAGTGAATATGGACATCATGCACCTTTGGAATGTGGCGGGTGCATTACATAGGCCAAAGGGCATCCTCCGAAAGGCATAAATACCATAGGGGCAAGTGAAGGATGTCTTCTCTCTGTCCTCTGGTATAATAGAGATCTGGTCGTACCCTGAGTACCCATCTAGAAAACAGAAGTGTGACCTCCCTGCCAATCTGTCTAGCATCTGATCAATGAAGGGAAGTGGGAAGTGGTCTTTGCGAGTGGCAAGATTTAACTTTCTGTAGTCCATGCAGATTCTCCAGTACATAACGGTTCGTGTTGAGATGAGTTCAATGTTATCTCTCTTGATCACCGTCATGCCGCCCTTTTTAGGCACACATTATACTGGGCTTACCCAACTGCTGTCAGCTATTGGGAAAATGATTCCCGCATCTAACCACTTTATTACTTCTTTCTTCACCACTTCCTTCATATTGAGGTTCAGCCTTCTTTGATTTTCCCTGGAAGGTTTGTGTCCCTCTTCCAGGAAAATTTTATGCATACAGTAGGCGGGGTTGATCCCCTTAATGTCTGTCATGGTCCACCCAATGGCAGTCTTATACTCCTTGAGTACCTACAAGAGTTATTGTGCTTGCACATCTAACAAACTAGCTGAGATAATAACAGGTTATGTGGAATCGGGACCAAGGAACTCATACCTGAGGTGGGCTCGCAATGGCTTCAATTCCAGCTTTGGTGGTTCTTCAATGGATGGCTTAGCTGGAGGAGTTTCTCTTTTTTCTAAGTGTAAGGGCTCGAATTCAAGAGCTCTGGCCCAGAACCCTCTGCGCTCCAAAGCCAACACCCATTTTGCCAATTCTTCTCCATTCACCTCATCTAAATTCATCAAACATGCAGCCGGGGGATCCTCAATTGTCAGCATCTTATCATCAGTTTCTACAGTGACATCCACGGCATCAATAAGAGAGCAATTGGCGAATTCACTTGGTTGCCTCATAGATTTCTGCACATTGAATGTTATCTCTTCGTCGTTCAGTCTCATCTTGAGCTCCCCAGTCTCACAATCAATGAGAGCTCTCCCAGTTGCAAAGAACGGCCTCCCCAAAATTATGGGAATCTCTTCATCCACTTTGCAATCTAAGATCACAAAATCTGCATGGAACACAAATTTCCTTACCTGAATCAACACATCGTCCAGGATACCAGAAGGTCTTTTTACAGTGCTGTCAGCCAGCTACAACAACATAAAGGTGGGTCTCGCTCTTCCAATCCTCAACCTCTTATAAATCGCTAGGGGCATGAGATTTATGCTGGCCCCTAGATCACAAAGTGCCTTAGCGAAAGAGAAATTTCCGATCGTGCAGGGAATTGTAAAGATTCCTGGGTGTGGCTGCTTCTCAGCAATTGGTCTCGTCACCACTGCACTACAGGTCTGAGTAAGAGTAACTGTAGACAAGTTTTGGAAATTGAATTTTCGGGACATCAAGTCCTTCATCATTTTTGCATAACCAGGCATCTCTTTCAGAGCATCAATCAACGGAATATTTACATGGATTTGTTTCAGCATCTCCAAGAACTTCTTGTACTGCTCCTCTTTTTTGTACTTAGCCAGCCATTGAGGAAATGGTGCAGGAGGTCTCTTCTTCCTAATGATTTGGAATTGCTCTTTATCAGCTGCCACCTCAATTACTGGTTCACGGGAGCAATGATTTGGGATTGCTCCTGAAGAATGAAAACGAATACTATGCTGGTGAATAATGCAGCACTATTTTGCCTTATTTTTTCCTCCATTACTTACTTCTGACTTGATTTATAGAGAGCTACGACTTCTATTTGAGTGAATGCACTGTCGGCAAGCATTTTGTTTCTTCATTTGGATGGAGATTTGATTATGGTAAGTTAAATTACAGGTGTTCATGAAAAATATTCATTTGATGTATATGTGTAATCATATAACTGCTACTTTATGTAGTGATTTTTTTTTGGAAATAACGGTTAATTTTTAAGAAAATAAAACATGATAAACGGCTTTGGGGATGTTAAAGTCTCAATTTACAAATTTTTTATATATGTATGTGCTTATATATCATATTTAATGGATTAAAATTATGCTAAATTCTTTATTTCTTCTCTAACTAGGGAATTCTGACTATTTTTGTCAGTATTGTATTAAAGTAATTCAAAAGGTAATAAATCTCCGAAATTGATAATGTTTATTTTATCTGTAGCAAAATTTTACTTGTGAGTTGTGATAATACTATTGCACTCGAAGTCATGTCTTGCTTTTCTTGCCCTTTTTTATAAAATCAAAGTTAAGTGTATATTCTATAATAATTTTTTTGTGGCTTAATTGCTACACGGGGTGAATCTTATTGTTTCCTTAAGTAACTGCATTTTTTCTAATTGCAAATTAATATTGATATACATGTCAATATTTTTCTTTTTCAGTTTTTCCCCAAAAAATGAATAATACATTTTAAAATAAACAATGCATATTACCATGAAGACAACACATAAAGGAAATCACTAATACCAAGTATAAGGTACAGTCAGACCTCTCTATAATAATATCTCTATATAATATTCATTCACCATAAAAATCAAGATTTTCTCCAAACCAACATTTTTTATTATATATATATATATATATATATATATATATATATATATATATATATATATATAATAAGTAAAACAGTAATATAAGATAA
>MU733584.1:0-18423 GCA_026770625.1 Nicotiana glauca
GTGACTTGGTCCGTCCCGGTTGTTGATTTTACTGCGTGATTGACTGAAAACTACTTGATGCTATCATGATTTGAGCTGATTGCCATGTTATGGGCTTCGTGCTGATTATTTGAATCCTTCAGGGATTGATATCACTGTTTTTGCATTACGTTGCATATTATTTGATCTCAGTCCAAGGTTCTAAATATTGTTTTGCAACTCAGCCATCTTTCTAAGATTTGAAAACTTAAATGATATTTTTCTGACGTTTTGAGCTGAGAACTACTATTTTACTATTGCCCAGGGGGCTTATGTGCATTGCTGGACTGAGCATGGATAGGGCTGCGCACCGCAGCAGTGTTATGTGTGCATTTCTAGACTGAGATATGGATCGGGTTGCACACCGTAGCAGTATATACATATACATGCATGGATCGGACTGCAGGCCACGGCAGTATATTATATGGATCGGACTGCACGCCGCAGTGATATATTATATGGATCGGACTGCACGCCGCAGTGATATATTATATGGATCGGACTGCACGCCGCAGTATTATAGCGCTTGGGCTGAAGGAGCTCCTCCGGAGTCTGTACACACCCCCAGTGAGCGCAGGGTACCCAAATGGATTGGGCTGCGCGCCACAGCGGTCATGTGCATTGCATTGCATTCATGCATTTATTCCTGATTGCACTACGTGGCATGATTTTTAGCACTCATATATCATTAGCATACATGCTATTACTTGCCTTGTTGACGAGATACCCTGGTGTTACATGTTAAGGAGTGCTGAGCCCGAAAGGCTGATGTTGTACTTTGTGAGTTGGGAGTGAGCCCGCGGGGCTGATACTGCACTGAGAGGTTGANATCTAAAGAATTTTCTCGGTGTTACGATTTCACTATTTTTCTCAAAGAGTTGAAAAGTCTTTTATAACATTTTGGAGTGCTCATACGTGCTTTCTTATCGCTCAGATATTATTCGCTTTTATTACCACTGAGTTGGAAGTACTCACTTTACTCCTTGCACCTCGCGTGCAGTTGCAGGTATTGCTCACCCGGTAGCGGGTTATTAGCGGACCGGAGGCCTTACTAAGGTAGTTGAGTAAGGTGACCGCCGGCGATCGCGGCACCGCACTTCATCTTTAATTTCCAGATTCTATTTTGTATATATATAATATTGGCCCTATAGTGATGTTCCTACTTCTTAGATGCTCGTGACTTGTGACACCCCGGTCGGGTTGTATGGGGTTGTAGTCCTGATTATTATTGTTGTTAAGGTGTAATGGTTTATTCACTTATGTTTAAATATTTTAAAAGGAAGTGAATTGGGTTAGTTGGCTGGCCTTGTCTTCATGAGAGGCGCCATCACGACCAGTGTGGATTTGGGTCGTGACATATATATACTCATTTGTCTTAGTATGGGTTGTTAATGAGATATAAGAGGTTGTTTGATAAATCATAAATTCTAAGTGTTTCGTTCTTTTCTACACATGTAAGGAGCCGTTTGGACATAATTTTTATTTCTTTTTTCCAAAAATTTCAAATCATGTATTGTTTGGTTATCAAGTTGGACCGAAATTATGTTGAAAAAAAAAATTGAAGACAAGTTTCAAGTTTGAAAAAGTGGTAATAATTTTTTTTTCGGAAAAGGGTCTGATATATCCCTCTACTTTGTTTTATTGTTCAATCCTATCCGCTGTTATACTTTCTGTTCAAGTTTACCCCTGTCGTCCATCAAAGTTCTATATTTGCCCATATTTTAACGGTCAGGACACGTGGTACATTATGAATACAGAAAAGGGCTTGATATATCTGATAATAGGTGAATTTGACTATAATCACGCCTTAAATAATCACATTTTTATGTTGTTTTGATGGTAAATATGATAACAAAATTCTCTTATTAGTGTTTTTCATGATTTGTAGGTGATAAATGGCTAAGGAAGGCTAAGGAGCAGTTTTGGAGTCAAAATTGGAGAAAAGAGGCCAAATATGCAAATTCCCATTGAAGTCACGTCACACCAGCCCTTAGGATTCAGAGGGACTGTTTGGCCGCGGTTCTACCGTGACCGCGGCAGAACCGCGGTGGAAGGTTGCTGCGGAATCTCAGAGAATCAGAGAGGTTGATTGACCGCGGTTCTACCGCGACCGCGGCAGAACCGCAGCAGGCGACGAAAACTTCAGGGGTCAAAGTGTAAAACGGAATTTTTTAGACCTAAACCCTACTTAAAATATTAGACTTCGCCCAAAGGAGGATGCATTGATTTTTAGAGTACTTTTGCAGGGGAAACTATTGTGAGAGATTGCTCCAAACATCTTTCTTCTTTTCTTTTGATTTTTATGATGAATTCTATTCTAGTTTATTTTCCCATGGCCATGAGTAGCTAAATCCTTTGTCTAAGGTTTTTATGGAACCTATTGGGTGATGAACTTCTTGTTTATGTGAATACAAATTGCTAGTTTAATCTCTATTTGTTCAACTTCGTGTCTGTTGTAGTTAATTGACAGGATCCTCAATTAGCTGTGCCTATTTAGTGTGCATAACTTGGAAAAGAGTGCATATTTAGGTTGTGAGCACGTGATTTTTGCCTCACATGAATTACTCCCACAAAATCAAAACAAAAAAGTGTCTGTTTTATTGTGTGCATTTTTGTGAATTTTTCGTGATATTTTGGTAATTGCTTGCGTTCGTATGTGCGTGATTATATGTGTTTAAATTAATAAAAATATAAAAATACGTCGCATTTGCATTTTTGACTTAATTATACAATTGTGAGTAATTAAGTGTGCTTTACAAAAATAAAAAATCAAAAATAATGTACTTTGCATTTTTTAACATTTAATGTCAAATTGTGTGATTTTGTTTTAATTGGTATTTAATATTATGTGAAAATTATTATTAAGGGATAATTAGTATTTTTAAGTTAATTTTGATTTCACAATTTAATTTAGAATTTTTTGTAATTAGGAATTAAGAAAGAAAATAAAAGAAAAGGAAGAATTGAAATAAAGAGTTGAAAATTCGGAACTGGGCCAATTTTGGATTAAAAGAAGGCCCAAATATCACACCTCTCCGACCCAGCTCCAATCCATCGCCCATCAGACAGCCAAACGACGTCGTTTGGGCATGGAGAATCTGAACCGTTGATCTCACTTGATCAAACGGTCCGATTCAGCCTTAACATCAACCAAACGACGCCGTTCTAGGTGTCTCGAATCCAAGCCGTTAAACCTAGCTGATCGAACGATCAAAATTGTTCGCCTCAACCCGTGTCCAGGCCCGACCCGTTCCTTCAGAGACCAACCCGGTCTCAGAAACGTCTAAACAGCGTCGTTCCTCTCAAGTGAGAGATCCAGGCAGTTGATCTTAATTGATCCAACGGCCAGGATTAATTCATCCCCTTACTATATATTCCCAATACAAGCCTCACGCCCCCTTCAGACCCCCCCCCCCCGTCCCTCTTCGTCTCCCAAACCAGAGAACCCAACAACCCCTGAAGAACCCTAGCCGCCCTCGTTCCCCTTCGCCTGAAAGCCGGCAGCAGCGATGCCGGCGGCTATGAAAATAACACCCCTTGACCATCTGACCCCCCTCAGTCCAAATACGTATTCCGTTAAACTGGAATCATCACGAATCGTCTCGAATCTTCAATCGAAGATTCGAGCAAAAAACCCTGGGTCGTCCAATCCACCCCAAAATCACACCAGCTATCTACTAGACCACCTTCGCCCTTAATCCTTAACCAATTCGGTACAAATCCGAGTTAAATTCATCAAATGACGGATCTAGGGTTCAGCGATTCGAGACTACTTCGAAGTCGTCAGGTTCAAGTTGGTTTCTAGTTAGTATTATAGGCCTGTTTCTAACGAAATAGGCATATAGCACTAACTGGAAATCGACTTCGAACAACATGTTGTTTGGAATCCAAAAAATCAGTAAGTTTTCTTGAATATCTTTTTTTTCTTTTTTATATATATGCTCGTCTGAATAGCTCAATCAATTATTAGTTTGTTTAGAATAAGTTTGTTATTCATCTTTTGTTTATTGCTCTTCTTCCTCTCCATTAGACCTTTTATTTGGTCCAAGTTTTCTGATTGTTGATAATTATATGTTATAATTTGTGTAATCAATTGAATATGTGTCATCGATTAGTCTGTTATGCTTAAATGTTAGATTAACATGATAATGATTTAAATTTTGGTTCATTCCAGTAGGTTTACCCTCCTGTTTCTTTTCTGTTCTAATTTTGTGTTGAAATAAACCTGTTGGTATATTTAGTTCATCAGTTTGAACTGAATTGATTAGTCATTTGAATCTGTCAATCCACTTAAAGTTTTTCTGGTTGTTTCTTCTGTTGTTTGCCAATTCAATTAAGTATATGATTCGTCTAGTTGGATTAAGTTATCTATTCCAGTAGAATTGATTATGTTGATTGATTGTGTTAAGGATTGGTTATAGCTGGTGTTTTTAGTTTGAATTCAATTTTGATGTGCTTGTGTTGATTAAGAGTCAGTAATGAGATTAATTAGTTAAGTTGATTATGTTTGAATTGGTTATAGCTGATGACGCACAGTAGGGGATCCTTGGGTAAATCACAGGGGTTGTCAAGGCTATTTTGGGGAGACTAAAAGTTTGAAGATGGTTCAAACTTGAGTGTTCTGTCCAGTAGGGTCCTGATGTGCCTTTAAATTAAACTAATTCTTTAGTTTATTAATAAAGGGGTTGGACTAATGCCTTTACTAATTGGAAATCAGAAACAGTAGGTTAATGATAAAAAGCTAAAAGGATACACATAGTAGAGGAATATTACAAGCTGGAACGTAAAAAGCATGGGGTAATAATAAAAGGTTTGTTCTTTTACAACTGTAAAGAAAAAAGGAGGCTGGAAAGAGTTCAAGGGTCGGGTATAAATATAGAAGGAGTCATTTTGAGAAGGGAGGATTTTTTGAGCAGAACATTGGGAGAGCTTAAGAGGAGAAGAGTTGATAGTCCAAAATATTGAGAGAAAAATAGAGAGTATTTTGAGAGCTAAGATGGAAACACTTTAGGAACACTTGAATATAAAAGAAAAGAACATCTTAGCACTTGAATATCTTAAGGCCTAAGGAAACACCCCTGTTGTATCAAGATTCGGAGTCTTGATTTCAACTAGTATTGGTTGTTGGCATCTGAAGTCTCTTGAGTATCCCGGAACTAGTTTTCTAGTTTGTTTGAACCGGTTCAAATTATTTTCAGTCCACTTATTGGTTGAATTGGTTTCAAGCACTTCCTGGTTTGGTTTCGAGCTTGAATTTGATTTGTTCAAGTCAAGTATAGGCTGTCTATTGGCTGTTTTTTTCATTGCTGGGATTCTAGACTTGGCTGTGGTTTTTCTTGGCTTGTTGTAACTGTTACTGTATTGCTGCACGTTGCCTACTTGCTGTTGAATTCTCCTTTTCTATTTGATTCGATTTCCAGGTACATATCTCAGACTGTTTCAATGTATTGTCTCCTGCTGGAATAATGAAAAATGAAACTGAAGTTTTCTGCCGTAGATTTGTTGTACTCATAGTTTAATTATGTTTTTTTTTGTACAACTTATGTAGTTTGGTTGGCCGTACGTTGTAATTAATTGGGATGTACAACTGGATTTATTTTGTTGAATTATATAGGCTGATGGACTGATGATTTATGGTTATTCTAGCTTTAGACTTAATATGATTAGCATTTATTTAGTTGGAGCATTTGACTATTTAAAGTTTAAAAACCAAAAGTAGTTTTAAAAAATACAACTAAGGTGAAAGCAAGAGGTACTGACCATATCCAGTTCATTTCTAAGCCAAACGTGTTTCAATAGTTGTAATTTTGACATAATGGTTAATATTAATTCAGGCTTTAAACCATTTCTCATGAGCAAGTTTCTTTTATTTTGATTGGTATGTGAACTCAAAATGGTCCTCCTAAATTAATATTAGTGTTTTAGTATAAGTCATTAAAGCAATGGTCAAGTCTGTTAAGTTTTGGACAATAAGTTGGTCAATTTGATTTAGGTAGCATAAGTTGAATCCATTTGATACTCGTGTTCTCCATTTCAATAGCAGGTTCATTAATACCAATTAGTAGTGAGATGAGCCTCGCCGGCTAAAACACATAAATTGCGGGGCCCTCATTTTTGTTTGTATAAAAATACTTAGATTTTGGGATGTGCCATTTAGCGAATTTCACGGACTTCCCCAAAATAATAACGCGTTAGTCTCTTTAGGCGCGTATTAATAATTTCACTTTCTTAAACTCGGGTGTACATTTATGTGACCCAAATTCAAATTTCAACGGAGTCGAAATATGTCAATAACTACGGGTAAATTGATGTGACGTGGTTTGAGATGTGCTTTCACGACGTTGCAATTCTTATAAAATAATAATAATCAAAAGCGGTCGAAAGTTAAAAATTTGCATAAGTTAAAGTATGTTATAAATCAGATAATTAAGCCAAGTATGACAGTTGAGCGACCGTGCTAGAATCAGGAACTCGGGAATGCCTAACACCTTCTTCCGGGTTAACAGAATTCCTTATCCGGATTTCTGGTACGCAGACTGTTAAATAGAGTCAAATCTTTCCTCGATTCGGGATTCAACCGGTGACTTGGGACACCATAAATCTCCCAAGTGGCAACTCTGAATCTCTTAATAAACGAATTTCGTTTCGATTGTCCTTTAATTAAAAAAAACTCCCTTTACCACACCCTTCGCGGGGTGCGGTAGCGCCAAAAGGAGGTGTGACAGCTCTGGCGACTCTGCTGGGGAATTAAGTGGCTCAGAACCACTGGTTCAGGGTTAGAAATTCGAGCTTGGAATAAATTATTGTATTTTTGCTTTATTATCTGATATTTTCGTATGATCTGTGTTTAATGTGCAAAATGATTTTTTTTACTGCTTTGATATTATTTGAACTGTATATATAAACTGTGCCGAAACCCTTCTCTTCTCACCTCCGGGGATGTGCTTACTGGTTGAGACTCCCTATTCTGCTAGTGTCATACCCTGAATTAAGAAAGAGGCTTGGAAAGTTTCTAAGCCGGCTGGCCTTTTGGTTCCCGGAAAAGAGCTCCTTCCTCGACTCGAGTTGTCCGCTCGGGTACACGGTCTAGAACAAACACCCAGGTTTTTAACTTAGTATGACAAAATCACATGTCGGATCCCTAGTAGGAACGCTTATTTGCATCATGTTGCATTTTGACTTAGGGGACTCAACACGGGAGTTGGGTCCGTCTAGGACAGGTAACCTGAAATAAAAAAAAGATCATCCTGCTGCATCTTGTTTGGTTTATACATTTATTTGCTTCAGAGTTGCATGCTGACCGGCTTATGAAAATCGGGAATATTGAAAAATAAAATTAATATATATATATATATATATATAGGGAAAAAAGAGAAAAATAGCATTGAAGAGAGACAACTACTTATTTTTAGAAAAAAAAAAAAACAATGCCAAGTAGTGTTGGAACTCTGCCGGATTTTTGAGAAAATAAATTAAAAAAATATAAAAAAATATTTTTTTAGTTTATTTTGTTTGCCAATGAAAAAAATATTTGATAAGTTTTTATTTTTAAAATAGTTTGTTTTATTTGTCAATGAAAAAAAATATATGAAAAAAAATGAAGAGTTTTAATTTTTAGTTTGTTTTACTTTCCACTGAAAAAAGATATATTTTCAAAAATATTTTGCTTTATTTGCCAATAAAAATTTTCAAAAAATAGTTTATTTGATTGTCAATAAAATAAAAAAAATATAATTCGTTTTGTTTGCCAATAAAAAAAAAGAAAAAAAAGGGGGAAAAATATTTTGTCTGCAAATATAGTTTGTTTTATTTGGGCGAACTACGCCGGTTTGATTCTCACAGGGTGTGAGATACGTAGGCAACCCTCATCGGGTCCAATCTCCCTTTTGCAAAAATAGCCAAAAGTTCTCGAAAGGAACGCTGGAAGGCTGACTTTGCATAAACGGCCACTTTTGGGTCATTTTTGGATTTTTGCCGGTTGACTCACACAGCCTTAAAATCTTCGTCCCCGAAGTACTGAAAGGTCGCATTCGAAAAACCGGATTTTTATTATTTGTTTTTTATTTTTATTTTTTGAAAGATGAAAAATGGTTGAATCATTTTAGTCAAATAAATTTTACTTTTGCTAATCACGTTAATAAATGTGCAGAATGAGCACGATTCAAAATGAACCCTTTTCAATCTTGACTAAAATCCCGGTCCAGTTGCGGCTATGGTGGAATGATTTGGGCGAAGAAGGGCGAGACGAAGTCCAGAAATATCTGAAGGGTCTTACAGATTTGTTGGAAATCCAGCCGCGAGGGGATATTATAAGAGCGCTAGTCACTTACTGGGACCTGGCGCACAATGTCTTCCACTTCTCAGATTTTGAACTCACCCCGACTTTGGAAGAAATAGCTGGGTACATCGGAAACGCTGAAATTTCATTAGGACACAAATATCCGGTCGCTCCAAGAGTTGTCGCTGTGCATCGGTTTTTAGATTCATTAAAGATAGTCAGAACGGTCCATAACCCAGATTTGGCAAAAGGTTTTTGTACCTTGAGCTTCATATACAAAAGATATGGCCACGTGGGAGGGTTTGACAAGCCAGAAAACAAGCTATGCAGTAAAAACAACCGTCGAAAATGGGATGAACATAGAAGAGTTGCTTTCATGATAATATTTTTAGGACTTTTGGTGTTCCCGAGGAAAGATGGGAATATTGACATAAAGATAGTTGGGGTCGTAAGTACATTACTTACTCAAGATGAAAGCACCCTTGCACCCATGATAGTATCTGATATCTTCCGAGCCCTCACAGCCTGCAAAGCCGGAGGAGACTTTTTCGAAGGGTGTAACTTGTTGTTGCAGACATGGATGACCGAGCACCTGTGTCACCGTGCCCAGTTCCTGAGCTATGGCTCAGCTGAGAAAACCTGCATAGAGGAGTTCTATACAAGAATTAATGGGGTCAGTTTACCTGAAGGAGTCTCGGCATGGACAGCATACTTTCAGACCCTCAACGCCAGTCAAATACAATGGACATTGGGATGGTTACCGGTCGACAAAGTCATATATATGCCAGCGGCTAGGCCCCATTTTCTCTTAATGGGACTCAAGAGCATCCAACCTTATGCGCCCTATCGAGTTTTGAGGCAACTTGGAAGATGCCAGATAGTGCCGAGAGATGAAGATCTAAGTACCCCAAGTAATTGAAATCGGTCCTGATGGCCAGTTCCCTGAGGCAAGAGTCCGCCAGATTTGTAGCAAATGTCAATATCTGGAGGCGAACACTTGTGTACTAGATCGGGCTAAAGGGGAAGTTTCACCTGGATATCAAGCTTGGTATAAAGGGGAAGTGTCATGTGGGAGGCCGGCTAAAAGACCTCACCTCCAGGAGTTTGCCGAGTCATCATAAGAGCATTGGGATTGGTTGGCAAAAGAAGAAAGCTACAGGGCAAAAATAGGCAAGCTGGAACAACAAGTTAAGGACCTACAATTTGAAAAGAGTGTGCAAGTTGCAGCCGACAAGGGAGAAAAAAGGAAATTGACTCAAAAGATTGAGGCTCTCAAAGGTCAAAATCTGAAGTTAAAGACAATTGTCAAAAAGTCGGAAAGAAGACGGATTGACCAAAAGATCATAAATGAGCTAAAAAAGAAGGCATGTGAATGCCAAGAGAACTTAGAGAAATCTGAAGCCAGAATAGCAAGGATCCAAGCCAGGTGGGCAAGAGGCACAGAGGAGCGGGCCCAGTACGTACGGCAAATTAAGAAGGACTACGAGGGGAGCATCGCCATATTGAGAAAAACAATATCCGCCCTTGAAGAACGTCTCTTCAGGCAAGCCAGAGACTTCAGAGTCGATAGGAAACGCTGTCATGACTTAATGGCACGGATGGAAAAACAGATGCAGGAGTTTCAAGATCAAGTTTTCCACAACACTCGAGTGCTGGGGATGCGGAATCAATGAATAGAGCAATTGCTTGTGGAAAGGGACAGAATTAGGGAGAGAATCGAAGATATCGGGCACTACATCACCAGGAAGTGCTTGGCATGTGAGGATATGACCCGTACCACCTTCTTTACTGCAATAATGATTTATGTCCGCCAGATCATGGAGGAATTGAAAGGGCTGCAAAGGGATCTCCAATCAAGGCCCGTGGCAAGGCCGAATGATGCCTCACGGACCACAGAAAAATTCAAAGCTTTGATATATTTTTAATCTTTTAAATTTGGTGAATCTGTCAGTCAGTTCTTTAAGTTTTGTTTTGTTTCTTCTTCTAAAAGGTTTGTAAACTTTGTTCAAGTGGTTTAATAAAAGTAGTTATTTGTGTGAAAAATATTTTAGCACGTGCTTCATATGGCCAGAACTACGCTCGATCTGATTCATGCGGGGACATGATACGTAGTCAATCTATATAAGATTCGATCACCACTAAAATAAAAACGAATTAGGAAAGCAAAATAAGCCGGAATGACACATACAATCGAAGCAAATGGCATGATAGAAATGGTTAAACTGCCTAGGTGCATTGCATCTCAACGTGCGATTGCCTGTTTGATTAAACTCTGAAAACTAACAAGTTGGTTGGTTACCAGAAATTTCAAGCAGTTAGTTGTTAGAGCGTAATGGCATCATACCATTATCAAACAAGATCAAAAGGGCCTATACCAGAAAGCATGACTGGCTCAGAAAACAGTGTTGAGTCGGAAAAGACGGCAAATCAGATGCTGAAGGAGGCAATGGAAAAAATAGAAAAAATGAGACTGGAGATGAATGAAATGCAGGTAGCCTTGGCTAGAGTTCAAAAGGAGCCCAAACCACCCATTACTCCTACTTTCCCACCAGGATACACGCCAGAATACCCTTTCCCCGACCCTTCAACAAGCCTCCCAAGCCATCACTACTATCAGGGAAGAGATGCATACGATCCCCAAGCCCCACCACCTAATCAGAACCCTTCTCCACCAAATGTTCCTGTCTTTGTGGCACCTCCCCCAGCCACATTACAAAGATCGTCTAGTGAGCCACTGTTCCAAGCTCATGACACCCAGTATTACCCTCCTGAACCCACTTTTAAAGCTCATGAGCCATACACATATACACCCCATTTTGGGATCCCGGAGGAAACTGAGAAACCGGTTAATAATGCGGAACAGGAGGAAGTGATTCAAAAAGTCAAAAGCTTGGAGCAATCCTTAAGGAACATGCACGGTTTAGGCAACCAAGTCGGTGTTGCCTACAAAGATTTGTGCCCTTTCCCGGATGTCCAGCTGCCCGCAGGGTTCAAAATGCCCAAGTTTGATTTGTACGAGGGACATGGCGACCCGGTGGCCCACCTCCGAGGTTTTTGCAGTAAAATGAGAGGAGTTGGTGGGAAGGATGAATTGTTGATAGCCTATTTCGGTCAAAGCCTGGGCGGATCCGCACTGGAATGGTACACGACAAAGAATCCCGGCAGATGGCTTACATGGGATGACTTGGCACAGGCATTCATTGGCCATTTTCAGTATAACCTTGAGATAGTCCCCGATCGTCTGTCATTATTGAAGCTTGAAAAGAAGCCCGCAGAGAGCTTTAGATAATTTGGTTTCCGCTGGAGGGAACAATCAACAAGAGTGGATCCTACGATGAGGGAGAACGAAATGGTAGACTACTTTTTGAAAATATTGGAACCGACATACTTTGGTCATCTAGTGACGTCTGTGGGTAAATCGTTCAATGAAGTAGTAAAGATGGGAGCCATGATTGAAGAAGGATTGAAGTCTAACAAAATTTTGAGTTATTCAGCACTGAAAGCAACAACTCAGGTCATTCAGAGCGGCACAGGAGGTGCGCTCGGGAAGAAGAAAAGGGAAAATGTTGCGACAGTTGAGGCAAATAATTGGTCCAGATCGAGAGGTCCTTCCCCCCGATATCAATCCAGAACCCTTCATCCAAATTACCCACACACTCCAAATTACCCTCCACAACCCTATTATCCACCACAAGAACCACACTTCTCCGTTCATCAATCCCAAGTATACACCCAGCCTCCGGGTCGCCCGCAATGGCTCGCGCTGGCTCCCCAAAACGCATATCCACCTCCACAAAACACCTATCCACCACCAAGGGCATACACGAACCCTCCAGGGACAAGTTTCCGGGGGAATCAGGCTTTCAGAAATGAAAGGGTGCAGAAACCAAGAACCTTCACTGAATTGGGAGAAACCTATACTGCTTTGTTCCACAAATTAAGGCAGTTGGGTTTGTTGAGTCCTATTGAGCCCAGATTGCCAAATCCCCTTCCCCAAAATATGGACCACTCGGTAAGCTGTGAGTATTGTTTGGGAGCTCCTGGACATGATACCGAGAAGTGTTGGAAGTTGAAACGGGCGGTGCAAGATCTTATTGACACCAACAAGATCGAGGTTCAGACACCATAGGCGCCCAATATCAATCAGAACCCATTTCCAGCACACCACGAAACCCATATGTCGAGCTTGTGCACGAAGGAGGGGAGCTAAAGAAACCCTCAAAAACGGTGATGATGATCCGTGCCAGCCCAGAAGAAAAGTCGACCAGTGGAAACAAGGTGGTACAGTTAGAGAAGGTAGATGTCAAGCCAGTGGTGGTGATGGGGAAGAGATCGTTTGTTGTTGCAAAGAATTCGGAGCCGGTCAAAGTAACGGTGCAAGGGGTACCAAGCAAGCCAGCATGCATAGGGCCAGTTGTTATCAAACTAGTAATGCAGAGGCCAATAATCAGCGAGAAAGCCGTGCCATAGAGCTACAATAAAGCGATGGTAATGTACAAAGGGAAGGAGGTTGTGGAAGAAATATGTGAAGCCCAGGGGTTAACTCGTTCGGGGAGGTGTTTTGCTCCCGTAGAGTTAAGAAGGTCCAACCCAGCGGTGATAAAGAAACCCGTGACGGAGGAAGAGGCGGAGGAGTTTTTGAAGAAAATGAAGGCCCAAGACTACTCCATTGTGGAGCAGTTAAGAAAGACTCCGGCACAGATTTCGTTGCTATCCTTGTTGATCCATTCCAGTGACCATTGCCAGGAACTGATGAAAATCCTGAACGAGGCTTATGTTTCGGCTAAAATCTTTGTAAATCACTTGGAAAGGATAGCGCACAAAATCTTCGAGGTAAACCGGGTGACATTTTCTGATGATGAATTGCCGACAGAGGGTACAGAACACAACAAAGCCCTATACTTGACCGTGAAATGCGAAGACTCGGTGGTCACCCGAGTATTGATTGATAATGGGTCAAGCGCCAACATCTGTACTTTGACTACTCTGAACAAGCTGAAGGTTGATCATGACCGAGTTCACAGGAACAACGTTTACGTCTGAGGCTTTGATGGGAGTGGTATCAACGCAGTGGGGGATATCATACTGGAATTGACCATTGGTCCAGTGGAATTCACCATGGAATTCCAAGTGGTAGACGTGGCAGTATCATACAATCTTCTATTGGGGCGACCCTGGATCTATGCCGCCAAAGCAGTGCCTTTTACACTGCACCAGATATTGAAATTTGAGTGGGACAGGCAGGAGATAGTGGTGCATGGGGATAACGATACAAGCACTGTGGGTGATACCATTGTGCCATTCATAGAAGATGACGATGACAAAGGTCCCTGGGTTTACCAGATTTTTGATGCAGTCTCAGTGGACAGAATTGCTGAAGGTAAGGACCTTCCACTGCCCAAAATCGCAACGGCCACTTTCATGATAGCCTCGTAAATGTTAAACAACGGGTTTATACCTGGAAAAGGTTTGGGGGTTGATTTGCAGGGTATTGTCCAGCCAGTTTTTTTGCCCAAGAATCTGGACACTTTTGGGTTGGGATACAAGCCTACAGCAGCAGACGTAAGACGGGCTCGAAAGTTGAAGAAGAGAGGTTGGGTTCTTCCCAAGCCGGTTCCGCGTCTCTCCAAATCCTTTGTCAAAGCAGGTATCAGAAGGTTGTCAGTCCCCAAAGTTCTCGGACCACTGATTGGGTCATATGGGGATTTGGATCAGAGTTTTGAAAGGCTGTTCGCTGACGTTAACATGATAGAATCTAGAGAAGGTTCCAGTAAGGCAGATATACAGTTTGTGGGGCCTAGGGCCAGTATCAACAATTGGACGGCTACTCCTCTTCCTACTTGGAGGGAGTCTTGGTAGTAGGCTCTGGATTTTTCTTTCTTGTTTTCTGGATTATCCCAGAGTTGTAATCCAATTCTTGTTTTGTTTTNCTGATTCCAAATTAATTGTACAAGAGGTAGAATTGATTATGATGGTGAATCGGAATACGATGAGGATGAAGCCTTTGAAGAGATAAACAGAGAATTAAGCCAGTTCGAAGAGAAACCCAAGCCCAATTTGAATGACACTGAAGCTGTCAATTTGGGGGATGCAGACAATGTCAGGGAAACCAAAATCAACATCCACATTGAGCCGAACATCGGGGAGGAACTAATCAAAGAACTCATTGAATTCAAAGATGTTTTTGCATGGTCGTATGATGACATGTCGGGATTAAGCATCGATAGAGTGGTTCACAAATTGCCCACTAACCCTGCATGCCCTCCCGTCAAGCAGAAATTGAGGAAGTTCAAGACAGACATGAGTGTGAAGATTAAAGAAGAAGTAACCAAACAGCTGCAGGCAAAAGTTATTCGGGTCACTCGATATCCTGATTGGTTGGCTAATGTGGTACCAGTGCCGAAGAAAGACGGGAAGATTAGGGTATGTGTCGATTATCGCAACCTGAACAAGGCAAGCCCAAAGGATAACTTTCCATTACCCAACATTCATATCCTGATCGATAATTGTGCCGGACGGGAGATCGGGTCATTTGTAGATTGCTATGCTGGGTATCATCAGATCCTGATGGGTGAAGAAGATGCGGAAAAGACGGCTTTCATTACACCGTAGGGGACTTATTGCTGCCGGGTAATTCCTTTTAGTTTGAAGAATACTGGGGAAACATACATGAGAGCAATGACTACTGTGTTTCATGACATGATACACAAAGAGATTGAGGTGTACGTAGATGATGTGATCATAAAATCTAAGCGTCAAGAAGACCACGTAGCAGACCTAAGGAAGTTTTTCCAAAGACTTTGGAGGTATGACATTAAGATCAACCCGGCCAAATGTGCATTTGGTGTTCCATCGGGAAAGATATTGGGATTCATCGTCAATCGGCGAGGCATTGAGTTGGACCCATCAAAGATCAAATCCATCCAAGAATTGCCAGCGCCGAAGAACAAAACATAAGTGATGAGTTTGTTGGGAAGGTTGAATTATATCAGCAGGTTCATCGCTCAACTCATGGTAACTTGTGAACCCATTTTTCGACTACTAAAGAAAGATGTTGCGGTAGAATGGACGGCAGAATGTCAGGAAGCCTTTGACCAGATCAAAGGGTATCTATCAAATCCACCTGTGTTGGTTCCACCCGAACCAGGAAGACCGTTGATTCTATATCTAACGATCCTGGAGAATTCGTTTGGTTGTTTACTGGGGCAACACGACATTACAGGAAGAAAGGAGCAGGCTATCTATTATCTCAGCAAGAAGTTTACAGTTTATGAGGTTAAGTACACCCAGCTTGAGAAGACATGTTGCGCCCTAACATGGGTGGCACAGAAGTTGAAGCATTATTTGTCTTCTTATACTACTTACCTCATATCTCGTCCGGATCCATTGAAGTATATTTTCCAGAAACCTATGCCCACAAACAGGGAGGTTAGAAAAATGGCAAATATTACTTACTGAGTTTGACATCGTCTATGTGACGAGAACGGCCATGAAAGCCCAAGCATTGGCCGATCACTTAGCTGAGAATCCGGTTGATGAAGAATACGAGCCATTGAGGACGTATTTTCCTGATGAAGAAGCGATGAATATAGATGAGTTGGAATTGACCGAGGAACCAGGGTGGAAGCTTTTCTTTGATGGAGCTGCAAATGCAAAGGGAGTTGGAAGAGGAGCAGTACTTATTTCTGAAACAGGACATCATTATCCTGCTACGGCTCAGTTGCGTTTCTATTGTACCAACAACATGGTTGAGTATGAGGCATGCATTTTGGGCCTACGGTTAGCCGTAGATATGGATGTCCAGGACGTCTTGGTCTTGGGAGACTCGAACCTCTTGGTGCATCAGATTCAAGGTGAATGGGAAACACGGGATTTAAAGCTTATACCATATCGACAATGTTTGCACGATCTGAGCAAGCGATTTCGATCAGTGGAGTTCAGACACATCCCAAGAGATCACAATGAGGTTGCCGATGCTTTGGCCACTTTAGCATCGATGTTGCACCACCCAGACAAATTTCATGTTGACCCATTGCATATTCAGGTTCGTGATCAGCATGCCTATTGTAACATGGTAGAGGAAGAAATGGATGGCGAGCCATGGTTCTATGATGTCAAAGAATACCTTAGGATGGGGACATACCCGGAGCAGCCACCGGAGATAAAAAAAGAGCCATTCGACGATTGGCATATGGATTTTTCCTCAGTGGGGGAGTGTTGTACAAAAGAACACCAGACTCGGGATTGCTGAGATGTATAGATACTAGTCCAGCCATGACAGTGATGACAGAGATACATGTCAGATTCTGTGGACCCCATATGAGTGGATATATATTGGCAAAGAAGATTCTTCGAGGAGGATATTATTGGCTCACTATGGAGCGTGACTGCATCAGTTTCGTGCGAAAATTCCATCAGTGTCAGATACACGGAGATCTGATTCATTCTCCGCCAACAGAATTACATACAATGTCAGCGCCATGACCATTTGTTGCCTGGGGCATGGATGTTATTGGACCCATCGAGCCGGTAGCCTCCAACGATCATAGGTTTATTCTGGTAGCCATCGACTATTTCACTAAGTGGGTTGAGGCTAAAACCTTCAAGTCAGTAACCAAGAAGGCAGTGGTGGATTTTGTTCATTCCTACATCATTTGTAGATTTGGGATCCCAAAGGTGATAATCACGGATAATGGTGCTAATCTTAACAGCAATTTGATGAAAGAAGTGTGTCAACAGCTTAAGATTATACACCGTAATTCCACCCCGTATCGTCCCAAGGCGAATGGAGTGGTTGAGGCCGCCAACAAGAACATAAAGAAGATATTGAGAAAAATGGTAGAAAGATCCAGGAAATGGCATGAAAAGCTACCATTTGCATTGATGGGTTATCGCACTACTGTTCGTACTTTAGTAGGTGCAACTCCTTATTCGTTGGTATACGGAACTGAAGCAGTGATACCAGCAGAGGTCGAAATTCCGTCCCTTCGGATAGTCGATGAGGCCGGAATTGATGATGATGAATGGGTCAAAGCCCGATTGGAGCAGTTGAGCTTAATTAATGAAAAGAGATTGGCAGCAGTATGTCATGGCCAATTATATCAAAAGAGAATGGCAAGAGCATACAACAAGAAGGGGCATCCTAGAAAATTTGAAGTGGGACAGCAGGTGCTGAAACGAATCTTGCCACATCAGGCCGAAGCAAAGGGCAAGTTTGCCCCAAACTGGCAAGGACCATTCATTGTGACCAGGGTATTATCCAATGGCGCTCTATGTATGACAGATGTCGAGGGGAGATGCATCGACATGGCTATCAATTCTGACGCAGTCAAGAGATACTATGTGTAATTTCTTTGATTGCAAATGTTAGCAGTTGTGTTTGTTTGTACTTGGCATTTATCGGAGAATGAAATGACGGAGGCAATTTTTCTACTATCCAAACGGTTTAACCTTTGCTCCCCCCTTTGAGCCTCACTTACTCTTTCATACCCCTCTCTTGGAATCGTTGATGAAAATGAAAAAAAATATATATTGAAAAAAAAGAGAAGAAAAGAAAAATAATAATAATAAAAAATTAAAAAAAAACAACAAAGGAAAGTCACAAGAAAAACAAAGGAATCAGTGAACTAAGTCTGACCTGATTCCTCAAAGAGGATACGTAGGCGTCTCACGGCTCGGTCAAAGTGTAATAAAAAAAATCCCCCAAACAAGAAAACTGGGGCAGAAGTTATGTTTTAAAAATCTTTTGCGAAAAGTTTGATTCCAAGAGTTGTAATGTTTTACCCATCGAAGTTATTTCGAATTTTGATATCCTTTTCTTTTATCCCCGCACAAAAACCATGTTGATGTCCAAAAGACCTCCCGATCAGTATCCGAGAGGTGCCAAGCCAGGCAAATGGAAGCCGAGAGTAACGCACTGATCTCCGTTTGAATGAGGACCTCGAGCTGAAGGAATTAATAACCAAAAGAATCCCCAATGGAGAGAATCTTATCGGTAACACTCCAATCCCCAGCAGAGAAAGAAAAATAAAATGAGAGAGTCTTATCGGTGAAAACCTTCACAGGCACCATAAGGCGACGAAAGCTGAGAGAAACAAAATGAGAGAGTCTTACGGTGAAAACCTTCA